>JAQQPU010012894.1:0-20504 GCA_029168905.1 Artemia sp. Kazakhstan ARC1039
CTTAGTGACTTAGTCTTCCTAACATTAATTTTCAAACCAATTCTAGCTCCCTGAACTCGCAAAACCTCTAAAACTTCATTCATTTTGCTCACATTTTCATCTAGGATGCTTAAATCATCAGCATAATCCAAGTCCAGGAGACTTTTTCCTCCCCATTTGATTCCGTGGTCTCCCATTGCCTTTCCTGTGCTCCTTAAAACAAAGTCCATCAAAATAATCCATATAAAGGGGGATAGAACACAACCCTGCTTAACTCCTGATTTAATACAAAACCAGCTGCTAACCTCATTTCCTACCTTAACCGCAGCAGTGTTATTCTCGTACATAGCACTAATCACTTTAATGTATTTGTCTGGTATACCATACAAGGATAAAACCTTTACTAAAGCTCTTCTATCAACAGAATTGAACGCTTGCTCATAATCTATAAAACTGAGGACCAAAGGTATTTGAAAACTCAGGCACTTCTCAATTATTAGCCTAAGAGTGAAAATTTGGTCGACACATCCTCTACCTTTCTAAAACCGCACTGCTCTTCTCTTAAAACTTTGTCTACGGCATCTCTCAGTCTAAAAAGTATCATATTACTAAGTAATTTGCTACCCACAGAGACCAGACTAATGCCTCGATAGTTACCACACTCACTTTTATCACCTTTCTTATAAAGTGGCTTAGTTAAGGTTTTCCTAAAATCGTTAGGTACTTCCCTTTTTTCAAAAATCATATTCACAATCTTCAATAACTTATTTCTAACCTCAGAGCCACCATATTTAAGAAACTCATTTACCACCCTATCAGCACCTGGAGCCTTATTATTCTTTAATCCTTTTAGCACTCTTGCTAATTCCTCGTCACAAAACAAATCTTCCTTCACATCCAAGGTATCACAAACTTTTTCGTTTTCCTCTATATTTTTTCCTGCAACTCTATCTCGGTTAAGCAAGTTCTCAAAATGTTCGGCCCATCATGCTTTAGTTTTTTCCTTATCGCTAACTGCGACCCCATTCCTATCTTTAACTGGGACAAGTCCGGATTGACTACTCCCTCTCAATTTGTTAATGTGCCAGTACAATATTTTACTATTATGCCGTCTAGCTGCATCTTCCAGATCCTCATGAAAATTACTCGTGTTTTAATAATAAACTACAATGCATATTAAGGCATTAGTTGATAAACTGTTCCAGGTTGCCAGTTAATTCGTATGGAATTTGAAATAAATACGAATTAAATTCCAATTTCCACCTGGAACACATCCTACATCTTCTATCTGTAGTATCTTTCAAGCAGTGTTTTTATCGTTTTGCAACGCTTTAAGATAAACTGTACCAGTTTTGCGACCAAAGTTGTACCACAAGAAATTAATTTGTACCATCTGAACAGCAGGTTAAAAATTTGCCAGTTACGTTTAATTGATTTCGCTGAAAACTGAGAAAACTTCTAGGGCCAGAGTAGTAAAAATAAACCCAAGACAGTACCAACCTACTAACAATTCACTGCAGCACCAAGCCGCTTAAGGCCAACACAGCTACACACGCTCCTATTCCATTTCAATCTATTCAAATCCTCCTTCTTTACACCCTTCCAAGAACTTCCCATTTCCCTTAAAAATCTTGTCAAGACATCCTCCCATCCTGTTCGAGGATGACCTTCTTCTCGTTTGACCCTAGATGGTTGGATGCAAAGGACGATCTTTGGCAGCTCCTCAACCTTCATCCGCCGAACATGTCCTAGCCATCTCAACCTTTATCTCACTAAAGCCCTAGAAAGCAAGATCGCACCATATTTCCGATATGGCTTACTGTTTGAAGTCAATGGTGTCTCTGTAAGCTCAGCCAGAGTTGACCCAGCTCAAAATGGGTACCTGCATAAATCTGGAGGAAAACAAAAAGAAGCGCTGGATGATTTGCCCCCAAACACACATTGCACTTCCGACCGAAGACAGCGAATCAATTAGCACTACGCGGATCATTGGTCAGCATGCAAAAAAGTTTGTTTTTTTACTCTTTGAAATACGGTCATTCAGTCGCGTACCCAGAACAATCCGTAGGTAATTTCTCTGAAAAACATCTAGCATTCTTGAAGCGGCTGCCCTCGCATATAACTTAGATCTCTGGAACCAGTAACTTAAAGGACTGAACCCAACTCATATAGTACCAACCTCATAGCTTGAAATATGAAGAATGCTTCTTTAGGTTTTCTGAGCTTACCAAATTCCAGTCCCAAACCGCTAAAACCATTTTAGAAGAAGGTTTCAGGAAAATTTTCTGAAAGCGTTCTCGAAGCTGATTGTTGGGGTAATTAGCCTACAAACAGTGCGTTTTGATTTAATTTTAAAGCAACATTTAGATTTTAAGCATAATGGGCAAATTACATAACTGTGGGAGATGACCTATCTGATAACCCTAAAGATATAGTTACTAGACCATTCAGCTATGCTTAACAAAATGGCTGTCTTAAAATTTTGATTAGAAGTGTCTAGAAAATTATGAGCTAAAGAGGAGGACTGATTCCCCTTCAATCAGTTTTGACTCTTAACAGGGCACTTTAACTTTAAAATTTCTATCAAATTAGCTCCTCTAAAATATCAGATATCGTTCCCTAAAAGTTTCAACTTAATGTAATTTGTATCGTTAGTTATAGTAGCCGTAGAAGCAGCATTAAATGAATACACACAGTGTCGTCTGGCTAGCTCAAAATTCACAACCTATAAATATATGAAGGTGAAATTTTCGACGGATGACAACCTGCCATCCGTATGCAGGTCGTCAAAAGGATATATCAACAATATCTTAGGAACAGTTTCGAGTGTGAAATTAAAACTTGCAACGTTTGTTGTGGGGGATGTTGAACTAACGTTAAAACCTACTGCGTATAAAACCTAAAACCGAAAGTCTAAAGCCCACTGCGTCTTTGGCGCTTTACTGAAAACTATGCGTCTTGAACAGTCTTGGAAAGTATAAACAACATCAAATTGAATATTTGATGTATAATGACATTAATTGTTGAAAGATCCATTCAGTTCAAGAATTTATTTCACTGTAATTTTATTTTTATTTTCAATGCTGTAAGAACTGGAAAAAAAAAATATTTGTAATATAATTCGTTTTCAGTGAATTGCCAATGACGCTTTTGGTTTTTATTTACAGTTAAGGAAGGAGGCAGTATCCAAACACTTGTTTGTAGTGAAACTATATTCGTCTTAAACAACTTTAAAAAGAGCTAATAAATTAATTAAATAAATTACTAAATAATCAATAAATTACTAATAAATAAATTACTAATAAATAAATTACTATAATTTTAATGTTTATTTTCAATATTAAGTACAAAAGAAAATATTTGTCATAAAATTGGTTTTCAGTAAAGCGCCAATGACGCAGTAGGTTTTAGACTTTTACAGTGAGAGAAGGAGGTGATACCCAAACTCTTGTTTGTAGTGATTTTTGTTCGTTTCAAGCTTGATCTGCATATTCAATTTAAGTTACACTCGTTTTAAGATTTATTTATTAATTTACATTAATATCTATTGTATGTTTGTTTGCATTGATTGTTTAGTTAATTTCTGTTCGTTTTGAGTTTCATTTATACTTTAATAGGAACATTTTTTTTTTCGTTATAAGCTCGATTTTCATATTCAATCTAAGCATTACTCGCTTTAAGATCTATTTATTCATTTATATCATTACTTATTGTATGTTTTTTGCTATGATTATTTATTTAATTTCTGTTCGTTTTGGGTTTCATTTATTCTTTAATAGTAGTTTCTGGTCGTTTTGAGTTTGAATTTTAACAAGTATTTGTATCTGCTGAGCTCAAGTTTAAAATGGCCTTTACTTTTCTTTGAAAAACTTATTTTTCGGGAAGCTTTTTTAAATTAATATCTATAAATATAGACAAAGGTGTTTCACCTCTGTCCGTACCACTGTTAATTGATTCTATAAGCTGTTGCAAAGCATTCGTCGTCAAGTGCCCTTTGCGAAATCCGAATTGGGTCTCACTCAGCAAACTATTAGCCTGTAGGAAACTATATAGACGTTTACGAACAAACTTTTCTAATAATTTCGAAAACAATGGAAGGATCAAAATCGGTCTCCAATTCTCAATTTCCTTTTTAGGGCCACCCTTATGAAGTGTTATCACTTTCGCAACTTTTAGCTCGTAAAGAAAAATGGTCTTATCAAGTGACAGGTTTATAATAAAAAGCAGACACGGTAGAATATAATGCATTATTGCCATTATTGTATAAAAAATACAAATGAATGTATATTGTCAGTTTAATATACATATACTGATATTTAGAAATCAAAATGTTAATATTATTTGATTTATTAAAGTTATAAAAGTAAAAACATTTATATTTTTCAGTAAAGTGCAAATTATGTTCTGGCCTTGGGAAGGCATAGGGGTTTTGAGCCCTACTCATGTTAATTTCTGCTCGTTTTTGAGTTTGACTCGGTTATTTATCGTAATTTCTGTTCGTTTTGGGTTTCATTTATTTATCGATCCTGAATTGTGGTAGTTTCACGCTTGGTAGATTATTTGATTTTATTTTTGCTCACTTTTGGTTTAATGGAGTTCTTTACTTTTCTTTGAAAAACTTATTCTGTGGAAAGTTTTTTTTAATTAATTACAATAAATAACAGTCAAACTCAAAACGAGCAGAAATTAACATAGGTAGGGTTCAAAACCACTATGCTTTCTAAAAGTCAGAATATGATTTATAATTTACTGAACAAAATTCTTTTAAATGTTTTCACTTTTATAACTTAAAAAACAAAAACAAAAATTAATTAAGATTTTAAGGAATAAATATCAGCATATTTATATTAAATTGACAATGCACATTCATTTGAATTCCTCTCTGACACACCTAATAATTTCCAATTTATTCTCCAAGAATTATATCATCCATCTTCTGCACCATGGGCACGCATAAGGGGGGAGCAGAGGGGCGCCAGCCCCCCTGGCTGAATGACGCTGCCTTATATTTTTGTTTTGAGATTTCTATTATACAACTAGACCCTTGTACCGTGGCGATAGGGGAAGGTCGGCGGCGGTGGGCGCAAAAAATAGCAGCAGCGGCGCACCGCTGGCGCGATCATTGTTGACCGCAACCAATTTTGTTTTGATCCGTCTTTATCAAATCCCAGCTTTAATTTACACAAGATTTGGGCCTATTAACGAGTTAGAAACTTAGCGAGTCACTACCTGGACGCTGGTCTTCTTCGCTATTCATGAAGAGAAGTAGAAATCTGGTAGAAACGAAATAGCTGTGGCATTTCAGAACTCTTGCATAATAGTTGAAATAACTAACAGCTACGTATTCCTGACAGAATTAATATCAAAATTAGTAGTATTTTTTTTATCGAGCAGCCTTCAATATCGAGAAGAACTGTCACCATCTACATCACAGCTGGGCTGGTAGGAATATCTTTGCCCTTAGCTTTCATACCATCAAACACCCAGAAGGAATTTGGAAGGTATATCCCCTTTCAATCCAGATTGTTTTGATATCGAGGATCTGTGCTCTTAAATACAGACCAACCAAATATTTTAAGCCCATGAAGCTGATGGTAAATTGCCAACCTCATCACAGGTTCTAGCTCCAACCCCATCCCTACGTGCACTACCATCCTCTCAACCAATGCTTCGAGTAAGTCCTGTGATTTTGCAGCCACTGTGAAATAGGATAGTCACACTTGAACAAGTACAACCAAATCCCAGCACCACCAAGAAAACAAAATGCTTCAAGGAAGAAAGGAGGGCAGAACAAAAGTGCTCACTGATACATCAGTGAAAGCCAAGATTGAAGCTGCCTTTGCTACAAGAAAAGCAAAGAAGAGGTGGAAAAGAAAAATTGAAGCAACAAAAGCGAAAAAAAAACAAAAAACAAAGAAGCAGACCGTGAAGAGATTTGGTGAGAGAACAGCAGTGTGGGTAAAAGTGAAACTGAAATGATTCTGACAGTGACTGTTGATGGCAACTCATTCTCTTGGGTAAGAGAGTAAAAAGGGATATGAACTTAGTTTTGATTTGGGTCGCAGTTGCCAACTTTTTAAAAGTCATCTATGAGGGCCATTAGGGAGAAGGTAGAACTTACTGCACAGGTCAGTGTGAAGACTATGAGTGGTGGGAGAGGTAAAGTGTGAAAGTGGCTGGAACAGCCAGATCATATCTTCTAACTGAAAGAGGATTTAGGGTAAAAACCCCCAGTACTACAATAGTGTGTGACCTTGGATAAATGTTTTGACTAAAATGTATCTTCCCTAAACAAGGACAGCAGATTCTTAATATTGGGCCTGATGCAGATAGTTGGGATTGGCTGACTAAGGTTTTATAGCCAAAACTATTTAAATATGGTTACTCTTTTTCACAACACATGTCAGTGATTGAATCTGTTCATGATTAAGATACTTCAATTTTAAGATCATTTGTTCAAGATTGAGCAGTAGCCTATGTTCCAAGATTAGAGTCAAGCTAAAAATTTCCAATTACAATTAGGTCTCTACTATTAACTTTCTGTGAATTTAAAATAGTTACCATTGTATATGGGTGAAATATTCAAACTAATGACATACTTATTAAGAAAATTTAGACAGATTAGTGGAGATAAACTAATTTTCCAGGTGGTATAATAGATATAATTATTTAGATGATGATTAGGGAGACCCGCATTTGTAGTTTCCTTCCCATTCATTTCTGTCAATGTCTGAAGCAGTTCCCCGTCCTGTAATTAGACACCCCCTAGTCTGCTCCTAGTTATTACACCTCCAGTGGTTTTATGACAAATAACGAGACACATTAATTGTCCTTGATGTCAAATTCAAAATTTAACAGTTCGGAATTTGAGAATTTTTAGAACCACCCGTTTCAAGTACTGCTGCTATGTCGCGGAATCAAAACATCAGTATTTATAAGCACCTACCTATGGCAAGGACTGAAGAAATATTGATTCTTTTAAAAGGGCGTTTTAAATAGAGAGGTCCTTAAATCTCAAGTTCTTACCTGAAATTTAATCTGGTGTATGTTCGAAAGACAATTGCCTGTTCACTGGATGTGTTACAAGAACTAGTTGTGAATAAAACCTCATCCTGGAAGCACAAGGAGTTACATGCAAACTATTTGTGGGCGCACTTGTTTTTTAATTTTGAAAACCGCACTTGATTTCTGAGCAGGAAAATCAAAATCCTTAACCACATGAGAAAAGAAAAGCTCCAACATTGCCGTTGACGCAATAAAGAATTGGCCCAAATTAATTCAAAGTCAGCGGAACGTTACGACACTTCGGCGGCAATTGACTAGGCCTCTCGTCGGCGGCGTCGATGCATGCACCAGCGCGGAGCCGGGGTTGATCTCCAGCATTGGAAGTGCCAATTAGACCAGGTAATCCCCCCCTGATATTCAGCTTATGGGCGCCCATGTTCTGCCTGTCAAATTGTAAATTCTCCTTGTTTATATTCAACTTCTCCTAAAAAATTCATCTCTAATTCTCATTCTGAATTCTACCAACATCATAACTTCCTAGGAAGTACTTACCCTTCCTAAATTTCAGCTTTAGATTAATTCTTGACACTACTAGATAATGATCTTTACTTTTAACATCAATAGCAGCAGTCCTACATACCCTAATGTCTTGTATTAATCCTGGCAGTCTTTGATTCACAATAATTCAACCAACCATGTCGCTCGTATTACCTTCACAAGGGCATCATTAACTTAAGTGCCACTTTATTGGCTATAACTAGATCGCTATACCCAAAAAATTGCAACCATTACTATTTTCCTTTCCTACACCAAATTTACCTAGGGTAGGATACTATTTATACCTATTTCAACCAACTTCAGTATTAAAATCCCTAATAAAAATATCAAATTTCTACCTAGGATGTTGTCTATTTGTTCCTGTAATCGCACTGGTACATAAGATTCGTCTGAGTCACTACTATCTCCATCAGTCAGTTCTACAGGGTAGAACTCCCCTCCACTTTACCCCTTTCCCTGCAGAAGGAAAAAATTGTTGGTGACTTCAGTTTAAATAATCCTGTTGCTGCCCCAGTCGCGATAGGGGGCAAGAAATTCCAAAATAAACCTTTTTCCCGGGAGTTTCACGACAAACGTTACGTATTTCCTTCTTTCCTTTACAGCAACGCCGAAAGTTTAAATCTAGAGAAATTTACTGAACTTCAGACTACGGCTCAAATGCTTGGCTCTTCCGTTATCTGTGTTTCCGAGGTCCACCGGCAAGATCTTAATTTATTGAGGATTCCTAAATTTTCTTCTTTTATTAAACTTCGGCCTGATGACCATCCTCTTGGGAAAAAAGGAGGAGGAATTATGACACTCGTGCACGAATATTTTAAACCTCAGCTTATAAATATACCTTTTAGCCCAACCTAAGCGACTCCCTAGGCCGCTCTCTGCCATAGCAGTGTGCGTTTTCTATTATTCACCTGGTCAGCCAGCTGCAGCAAGAAAAGCTTTTTGGGAGAAGCTGCAGGAATCGACAGATTACGTCCAGAGAACTCACCCATATTCTGGAGTAGTAATGCTAGGAGATTATAACGAACTCGATAACAAATCGCTGGCCAGGTCACTTAACCTTAAAACTCTTAAAACAGTTGGCAAACCAAATAAAATGGAAAATCAAAAAGGCACAAGCAAATTACTATGAAAATGAAGTTGACCATCTTTTGGAGTCCAAACCGTCGCAGTTTTTAGTAAAGTAAAAAGTCTGACTGGCAAAAGTTCTCAACCAGTTGACTTCATGAAGGATGAGCCTCTAGAGAAAACCGCGAATGATTTAAATGCCCATTTTGCTTCAATTGTGCGTCTTACCCCCCTCTTCCACCCGAGGATCCTCCAGTAAGTTTAACTACTCCTTCAGATGATAATTTAATTGCTGATATTTCATCGGCAATTATAATCCGTAAACTCTCTTCGTTAAAAAGAACTTTCGTTGCCCCTTTTGACATTCCAGTTGCTCTCATTAAAGCATTTACTAAAGAATTATCATTTCCCCTTCAGATAATTTTCAATAATATAACAAAAACAGGATATTTTCTAAAGAAATGGAAGAAAGGGTTTATTACTCCCATTCCAAAGAAAGGAGCAGCTAATGATTTCTCTGGTGTTCGGCCGATCACAGTTACGTCAGTTTTTAGCAGAATATACGAAAGCTTTGTTGCCGCATGGCTGAAAAAATATCTTTTGAAAGTAACTGATCGAAAGCAATTTGGTAACATCCCTAAGTGTTCGACAGTTCATTACCTCGTTAATTTAATTGATTTTATTTTAAAACACCTGGATGAACCTGGAAAATGGATAAATTTAATTGCAATTGATTTCAAAAAAGCATTTGACCTTGTTGATCACAAAATCCTTTTAGAAAAAATGGCGGAAAAAAATATACCCAGCTTTATTATTAAAATCATCAAGAGCTTCTTAACAAATAGAGAGCAAACTGTGAAGTATAAGGACCAATTTTCCACTTCCGCCAGTTTTTTGTGGAATCCCACAAGGAACTGTGATCGGGCCGCCAGGCTTCCTCCTCATGATAAATGAAATTGCTGCTGAGCTGGGGGACAGATGGAAATACGTTGACGACTTGTCCTTAACGGAAATCGTATCTAAGGATTCGAAGAGCAATGCTGCTGGTATCATCGACCAAGTTACCTCAGAGGCGGCTGAACTAAACATGGTCGCGAATAAAGACAAATGCTCGGTCACGACATTTTCTTTTCTTCAGAATACTCAACCATCTTTCGAACCTCCTATCGCTTCCGAGCTAATAAGCCATAAAATAACTTTATTTGGTGTGGTGATTTCTTCTGACCTCTCATGGCGGGAGAATACAAAGACAATTGTAAAAAAAGCTAACGGCGCAATGCAAATGCTAAAAATTTCGAGTTCCTAAGGATAAGCTGAAACTAATATTTCACACTTTCATCCGCCCCTTAGTTGAATATGCTTGTCCGGTTTGGCACTTTGCCCTTACCCAGGATGAAATTGATCAAATAGAACGAGTTCAGAAGAGATCACTGCAAATCATTTATGGCGGATCCCCTCTACCTTACTCCTTTTACCTCAAGGAATTTAAACTTGAATCCCTTTCTTCTCGCCGAGAAAAATTATGCCAAAGATTGGGCTCCACCCTCCTTCAACATCCCATCTACCTATCATTCCTTCCCCACCTTTTGTCCCTATAAGATCTCGTCCCCCCAGGGAAGTGGCTGAGAAAGTTCCGAAACTAACCCAAGTCCACTGTAACACCATGCGCTACAGTAAAAGCTTTGTGCCAAGCTTTGTCAAATATTACAATGATCTCTAGTGTTTTTATTGTTTAGTTTATTTTTATCCTGACGAAGTTTTATCAGATAATTTTATTCTCAATCTCAAGTGTTTTTATCCTTTAGTTTATTTATCCTGACGAAGTTTTATCAGACAACTTTATTTTGATAATTATGACTAAGAGACATCATATTTGGGCTTTGCCCACGAGAGCTGTGTCTTGTTTTTGAATTAAATGAATTTGAATTTGAATGAATTTGAATCTTGTAATTTTTGGTCATAACATGAACAACTAGAATCCTACTATCAATACCTTCCCAACTTAAGAAAGACTTGAAGCTTCCTTGTTCATCATAAGCCCTACTCTCTGTGTCCATCCTTCCAAAAGAATATATGCATTCTATGTCACCTAGTTTCATATTTCCTAGCCATAAGAGATGAGTTTCTGGAACACCTAAGAAGTCAAGTTCACAATGTTTTATTTCATCAGTCAAAACATACGTGTGATAGTTGTTTTTAATGTTGCAATGTTACAAGCCTTTTTTAAATCATTGAAAATGTTATCGCCTCTAGAAAAGCAATGGGCCCCACCATTGCAAGTTAAGGACTAATACTTCTCAAATCGGCACAGAACTGGACAGCAATAAGTCCCTGGGATGTCCAGATGAATGCTGGCTTTGTGCAACCCTAGGCCCATCTTGGTCACAGCATGTTTTTTGCACTTGGTCATCCTCTTCTATCAACTAGGGTTGATAACCTACATAAGTAATCTCAGCCCTATTAGCCTACCTCCGACTCATTATTTATTCATGACTAAACATTATACTACAATGGGAATAAAGCCCATTATAGCTAAAATAGCTAAATAAAGAATTGTTGTTTGGAGTAGTTGTTTGTTGCCATTCCCCTGGGTGCAATAAATATCTATCTATCTACAGTTTTCAGGTAAAACTGTTAATCTTCTTTAGCCAAGTTTGGGCTTCATGGACTTGAAAAAAAAAAAAAAAAAAAAAAAAAAAAAAAAAAAAAAAAAAAAAAAACGCTTTCATCCTTAGAAAACCTTGCCACAGTTAATTTTTACGCTTAGCTAAACCAGCTCTGAATTGAAGAGCGCAGACTCAAGAAGCCACATGATTTTGGCTAAAATAATATATTTAGAAGAAAATTTAAACACAAAATTCCAATTCATTTTCTCCCTCTTCTTAAAACCCGTTTAAGCAAAGGTCCAGGTCTTTTTCTTGCCGGTGTTGGGACCTCATCTTCTGAATCAGTTGTATCTTCCCTGCAATGGAAGGCCAGGATCATTTCAAGATATAATTGCTGTTAGATACTTGGCAGTTGGAATAAAAACATGTTGGGTAAAGAACTAGTTTGAAGCAATACTCCTATCACAAAACTTAGAAAAACCTAAAGAATGAAGTAGAAGGAAAAAAGGGAAATATCGATCCGTTGACTCAATCCCGTTTTAAATAGGGTCATATTAGAGAAAAGAACATTAGCCTCTGAGATGTCAAAACTCGACTGAACATAACCAGCAGCCGTATTAGGCTTTTCAAATCTATAACATTCGTATATACGTATATGACGTCAAATCAATATGACGTATTTACGTAGATGACGTATATACGTAGATGACGTATATACGTCATATTTTCATTTGAAACTGTAGTCTTGCAATTTATCAGTAATTTGCTGCGGCGAGTAGCATTACTTTTTTATTTCTCTTTAATCGTTAAAAATTGCATCAGGAAAGCAACAGAAAAGATTCTCTGGATAAGTAGTTAATAAGTTTTGAAATTAAACTAAAAATTTTCATCGAAAGCCTTTTATTGTTGATCGAAACCATCTCTTTTCCATATTTTCAATTTTTCATTAGTTTGATGAGGATGATTGCAATTGTTTTAGAGGATGATAATGATGATTTCATGGATTCTTACGCTAGCCTAGTGTGAAAGGACTTCTTAATGTGTGAATCACTAAACTTTAAGTAACACAACTTAAAATCTGAGCATAGAAACTACGTACGTAGTGTGAAAGCCGCTTTATCTTTTTGAGACTACAGTATGTTGTAATTCGTCCAGTCTTTTCCAAATGCCTGAATATTTTCCTAGGATCCCGTCGAATTTGTGAAACATATTAGTTTTGGAAAAAGATAGTATATATGACCCAGTTTTGTCTATCTCTAATTTAGAAAAGTGATCAACGGAGAATCCTAATAATGAGTCCTTTGAAACACAATAATGTATCCTTTGAAACACAATAATGTATCCTCTGACATGTTACTGACATTCCTCCTTGAGGATTCAATGATAGTAATCGTGTCTTCTTGTAAATATCACTTGCTATATTTTAAAAATTCAATCTTTAAAATTTTTTGCTCTGCATTTTCTTAGTATTGTTGGTAAGCCATTTTCAATAAGCCAACTAATTGATTTACAGTATTTTTATCTGGGTTAGCGAATTCAAACAAAACTCATTGATTTTTACTAGACATGAATATCAGATTGAGAATGAAATTTAAAAAAAGGCAAAAATTACTCCTCCGAATAAAAAGCAAAAATCAAAACTTACAGAACTGGGTAGATACTATCTAAATTGACTCCCTCATCAAGACTCAAAATATGTTATTGTTATACAATTAAAATACCTTATAGCTTGTAATTTTTCTTTCATTGTTAAGGATCGTTTGGTCTTGGATGTTGAACGCTGACTTACATCATCTAATGAACTGCTATTCCTGAAAGAATATATTTTACTTTGCTGAACAGGTCCAAGATTCTCGCAATAATTCTAAAGAGGCAACAAGGTAGGCGCAAATCTGAGGATAACCCCAAAATAAGGGTAAGATCTGCTGCTTAAAAGAGTTGTATCTATTGCTGCTATAGTAACTAAAATATGAAAATAATAATAAAATCTATAACTTTAAGACTAATTATGGCTAAGTTATTGCTGCACAGCAGCCAGTGAAAAGCTCCCAGAGCAAGGGTAGCACCCAAAAACTAATAATGTAACAAGAGTCAGACTAGGGAGGGATATCTATGGAGGGACAGATTAGGGATTGGGGAGGGATAACTTTGCATTCTTGCCCGGGCTTAATACTTCCGGCAGCTTTATTTTAGCTTCTCCTTTGGCTAATTCATAAGAGATATTCAAATATTTTAAGGCATTTATCACCCCAGTTCAATCATACGGGTCCAGAAATTTTCTTCCTACCTTGCGGGCTAGATAACTACCAACCGCTTAGTGATACGTGTACTGAGTTGCGTAGAACTATCACGTCCATAAGAGTCATACTTCACACCTCATCTCCTAGCTTTATTTCTAAAATTAATGATTAATAATTCTTTCCATTTTTGGTACTCTTGATCCTTCTCAACATTTTGCTACATTCATGACTATTGCCCCAAAGACCTTGAGTTTAAACCTTACACGGATCCTTATGCTGTCATGTACTTATAAGCAGAGCAAATGCCTTTTGTGCTTTTGCTATTCTAATTTTCTGTCTTCCCTTTAACCACTATCTTTAGTTGCTGACGCATTTACGTGAGAAACCGTACCCAATTCTTCAATCTCCTTCATGGCACCTTGAATAAAAACCCCAAATTCAAAAATTATTTGTCCTCTTTATATGTGGTCTAAATTCTAGCTCCGCACCCTGTTTATTCAGACTTTCATGGAAACAAATAAGCTGTTCTCAAGTAATCTTAGATCCTTTGTATAGCCAAAGTTGGAATTCCTCTTTCTCACCATAATTTAAATAATTATGTAAAAACACTATCGTTAAAAACTTCCCGAAATATTGGCATGCTAACTCGTCTTCGTCATTTCTTTCCTAAAACTATTCTGAAATCTATTAATTATTCTTTCGTCCACCCATATTTTCTCTATTGCATTTCGGTTTGGGCGTCTACCTTTTCGTCTGTTTTCAAATATCTCCAAATACTTCAGATTAAACCAATGAGGATTCTCTTTAATGTTGATTGCAGATCTTCAGTTCATTGCAGATTCTTCAGTTCAGTTCAGAGCGGGATTCAGCATCCGTCACACTGGGCCAAGAATCTGGAACTCAATTCCAGCATCAGTTCGAGAATGCAGCAACAAGCAACATTTTCTAAGACTGGTGAAGAAATATCTTACGACAAGCTAAGCATTTTGTGTATTATGGTTTACATTTCCGTGTTTGTAAAATTTAGTTAGATGATGGCTGTGTATTTTCGTTGGCAATATTTTCAGCGCTAAAGTATGCCACCAGGCATGTGCGCTGTTTTGTGACATTTATTTATGTATGTGTTGTAAATAAAATATTCTACTCTACTCTCACTTTAATCCTGATGTGCTAATTTCCTTTCCCCCAAAGGTTGTACGCAAAACATCATCAATCAGGAAAATGCAAATAAAACAGGAAGCGTAGTCCTGTTTCATTTGCATTATCCTGATGGGTTACGTTTTGTGTACGAACCAGCAGAGAAAAGGAAATTAGCGTAGCAGGATTGCGGTGAGAAAGAGGAAATCCAATTTTGACGATGCAGAGAATCTAAGATTACGTGAGATCAGAAAAACAGATGCTACATAGAGCCACAAGCTGAGCATGTATTTATATGTATTTATCAATGTTCTATTACACAACCAGCCGTCATCAGCGAAACACGATATAAAAAAAGTAAAAAGAAAAACAAAGTTACTCAAAATATCACGTCGATATTCTTTTTTACTAGTATCATGTTTTTTTTCTATTTTAAGAGCCTAGGCTTCCTCCCCATACAGAGGTTCAGCCAAGACTCATGCAAGACTTTGGTCCTCGTCATTATTTATAATTAACGTTCTATTATTATTTTTTTTATCTTTAATTTTTTCTGTAAAATAATAATGTAAAATTCTAGACAGAGAAGATTTTGAGGATCACTTTTCCATCCGCTGTATCAAAAGCCAAATCAATTAATGAAATTAACATCCAATGATATATACTAAATTCAGCGTCTTTTGAAACAGAAACAGTTTTTTAATTACAATTTAATTATGACGGAGCCAAAAAACAAACATATTTTCATTTGGCTTTTCATAATTTATAAAGGTTTAAATCGAAACTTCCCCATCTGGTAAGGCCTTGCGACTAAGACGTTCCCTGTAAAGTTGACAGTGGTAACTTTGGAGTTGCTGGTGAAAATTTTGTTAAGAACAAAATTACCTTTAAATAGACTTAATTTCTAAATATATATTTCTATGACACATAAAAAAAAAAAATATCAATTTTAAATATATCACTTCTAGAAAGCGTAAAAGTTCCCAACAAGTTGACGAAAAAATTCCACCCCGTGAGCTTAGTACGCTGTTTCGGTTAACCTAATCTATTTCCCAGTATCCTATTTAGTTCTTCAATATTTTAGAAGTAATTTTTTTACCATACAGTTTTTAAATGTGTTAGTTTTCGATAACTAGCTTAAAAAATTATTTGAAAATGAATCTTTCCGAGCACAAGCCTTCCAAAGCCATGAAAAAAAGAAAACATCTTTCAGTTTAATTACTCTCCTTTAAAGCTGGAATCTTAACAGTTCTTAGATTAAAGTAGCAAAAATTTTGGCAATATTTTTCACTTGTTTTGCTTTATTTGTGCGCCATACATGATAGAAGATTGGCTTGAGGATAAGGAGCAGCTTAACAATATAGCCCGAAAGATGTTAAAAGAGAGACTGGTTGCTCTACATTAGGACGGGAGGAAAATATTACAATAAACCTTATTGGGCTTCTTGGAAAGTGGCTCAGCTTGAACTGGATGGGACAGAGGAGGATAAAGTGTGTCAATGTGCCTTCCTAGGTGGCTTGATTGCAACGCGTTTTTAGTTGTGACAGTAATTTTATTTATAGCTATATAATTAAAGATTTTTTTTTTCCACGCAACGTAACTGGATACAGTGGCAGTTCCAGAGGGGGGGGGGGCGAGGGGAGCTTGCACCCCCCCAAAATATTCTAAAGTAGTGTAATTTACTTAATTAACGCAATATTACGTTAATTAAACTTGCTTCTAACGCAAGTTTATCGGATCAACGTATTTTGCCCCCCCCCCCTAAAAAAAATCATGGATCCGCCCCTGACTGGATATAAGCAAAGTTCAAGTGTTTCCTTTATCTTCTTTTTTCTTGCACTGATCAGTAATACTGGTATGTGCAAAACGAAGACACATTTTGAAGTTGATACATACACAACTATATGCAGTATAGTATAAATTGGATAAAAATTGTAGTTGATCTCTATCTTAAGAGATATTTGAAATACCCTGTTCTCTAGCTGCAGAGAAGCCTCGAAACCTCGCCTAAGTAACCTTGAATATTCGCTATTTTAGTTTCGCTCTAACTAATCTTTAATTCTTAGTTCCCTACTTCTTTTCCTTCACTATTAGACGAGAATTTCCAGAAATCGCAAGGTTCTTAATGGACGCAATTCCTTTTCCAAACACATTTTAATTTGAATTGGTTAAGCACGTGTTGTTAACTAACCAAAAAACTTACTTGGATCGAAGAAATCGGGTCTTCTTCGGGTCTTCTGGTTGCAAATCTGAAAGTAAAGAAAAGGTGGTTCACTAGCAAAATTTTCAAATTTCAAAATAAACAGTAACTCATATAAATGCAGCTAAGACAGAAGAAAAAACTTTACATACGGAAAGCAAATAGAATCTTAGAATTAAAAAAAAAGAAATCGCTCAGAAATAAAAAAAATTAATAGAGCAAAATATAAAAAGACGAAAATTAAATGAAAAAAAAGGATATACTACAGCGATAAGATTTTATTTTTGAAAAATGTCTATCACAAACCCAAGTAGGCCATAATCCGCACTTTAGAGTCAAAAGTACAAAAACAAGCAAATATGCCTGGAAATTTTTTTTTCAAATGTCAGAAAAGTAAAAAAAAAAAAAGTTGTAAAAACACTAAACAAAAATGCCAAAACAATAAAAAACTCACAGAATTAAAAAAAGGAAAAATCTAAATTAAAAAAAAGCACAGAAGGACAATTTAGTCTTGCAACTAAAACCTACAGAACACAATTTAATTAAAACACTAAATTTACAAAATAAATATTAAACAACTGAAAGGAAAAAAAAGGGGGGAGATCTCACTTATTCAAAATGCTACAATGTACGGTACAAAGTCCTTCTATATATTTCGGTAGAAAATTTTGTTATAGTATGAGGGGTGATTTTTGCTGAAACAGAACGAGTGAGACGAGGTAGAAGAGAAGGGGGATTGAACAAGGAAAGGTAATTTTCCCGGGGGTTATGGAGGGAGCTGTTGGTGAAACGCAAGGAAATTTGCTCTCCTTTCTTTGAGGGTGACCAGATTAGCTCTTCAAAAAAGAGAGATATAAGGGACTTTATATTAATCACATTAGTGAGCTATTGGGTGTAATAACTTGGCTGGATTTTGTGCTTTTCTTCTTATTAGGTATCTAAAATAGCTAATAAATGTAAAGACACATTTGGGGCATACTTCTACTTGGGGAAAATAATCGTGAAAGTTGGATACAGGTTCAGCAAGTAGAGTAAGGTTGAATGGATTATTGATATGTCAAGTTGCATAAAACTTAGGTCAATAAGACTTCCTGCAACGAATCTACTACCCAAACAAGTATTATTAACTCTCTATCTCTATTCTCCCTCTAGAATAGACTTAACATGACCTCAAAAGAGACTGAAATACACGAACATTACCGTTTGTCATAAACTCGTTTCTGTAAATATATAGTGGTAGGTCACTTCTGAAGGACATACATTATACAAATTGAAGTGGTACAGTTAGGTTCCTTAATTTATGATATTTTCAGATAACATGGTCGCTTTCCTGACAATGCCCATCCCCCTCTGTGATCGTCCCAAATATGGCCGTTAAAACCCATATAAGCATGGAATTGTGCTTCCAAGTTCATTCTTTCTTCCTTTCCTTTTTCAAAAGCTTTAAAATTGCTTTGAAATAATACCAAAACACAACATGCATGTAAAAAAAAAAAAAAAAAAAAAAAAGAAAAAAAAAAGAAAAAAAAAAGAACTGGAGTCTAGCCACAGGAGTTCTATGAACTGAGAACTCTTTTGGCAATAAAGGCAGAAAATCTACTAGAAATTTATTTTGTTCATGTGGTGCTTTTTTAATAGGTGTTAATAGCAATATTTGAGTAAAAAAAAAAAAACAACCTACGAACGTATTGATTTACTTTGTTTTTTTTTTTAAATTGAAGGTAGAATTCCATGAATAAAATAACTCGATTATATGCTTTTTTAACAGGGGAGTCTCCGGTAGTTCAGCTTGCGTGTTTTTTTTCGTTTTGTTGTTTCTGAGAATGCTGTTAACTGAAATTGTTTTTCTAAGCTGAGTTATGTAATTCTGAGGACTGAATCTAGAATAGAATGTTTGTTAAGTCCTGAGTCCTTTCATAATGTATATTTTGTGAAGTAATTAAGTCCGAAGTCTGTATTTGTTGATTTTTTTCCCTTCTTCAGTACTTATTTCGAAAATTATTATATTTGTGATATTTTATTATTATATTATTATGTTTATAATATTATATTATTATATTTATAAAGAAAACTATTTGCTTTTCTTTGCTGCTACTGTGTTCATCTTCTAGATTTTCTTTTTGTCCAGTCCGATAATTTACACCGAGGACAGTTTTTTGTTTATATAATCCACAGCGTCCCATATATGAAATCCTCTGGCTTAGAGTCAGTGACGTAGCTTTTTGAGGCTTCATTTTTGAGTTTTGTCATAGCTGTTTAGTTGGGCGTCGGATCTTTCATTCGTTTTCTTTACTCTTTAGAAGATTAAACGTAACGTTATAGTCACATAAAGTTATGTAGCCTCGTGTTGAAGACACGAAACGTAAATCATTACATAGCTAAATCCACTATCTTTAAGAACATGAAAATTATAATGCCCGGCAGAAAAGTATAAGTAGTTAAAGGAGTGACGAGGTTAATGAAGCAGTTTGGGAGGGGAGAGGGGCAGAGGGAGAAACCATTTTTTGCTCTGGGCTAAATTTACTTTTGTTCAATTTCCACTTAATTTTATACGTATCTCCCGAGTAAAAAAAAGGCCAAAATTCTTATATGAAATTCAATGGCTCACAGTCCGGACTTCAGCTTTTCGAGGGTTTTTTGTCAAGGTTTGTTGCTCCAGCTTTAGGTATTTCATTCTTTTCTTAAAACTTGACGTTGTTTTCATATTTTATTTTTATTTTAATAAAATGTGACGTTAGAGCTTGAATCTACGTCTTACTGTGCTCCAAGGGTAGCTTTAGACTTTTTCTGATAATAAAAAAATGTAGTTTCAAAATAGCATGAAATATTCTATAAACCGGCGCACCCTGAACTTTTTTAGCGGTGGGATGGTACAGTGTTTTAAAAATACTTATTGTTCCACCTTAGTAAAAAAGAAATTATTTACAAAACAAACTTTATTTTGTAAAAAGAAACCAGCTTATCAAAAATAACAATTATATTAATTTCAAAACCAGTAAATGAAATAAAACATCGTTTTTTCCTTCGTTTATTTCAAAGAGCAAATATAAGCTGCGTTTCAGACTCAGCGGGTTCGAACACGGGTTGTTTTCATCTAGTGCATAAAGCGTTTTCACAAAGCGGGTTCTCGGGGAAAACACGGGGTTGAAACTTCGAACCCGCTGAAACTAGACGAGAACAACCCGTGTTCGAACCCGCTGAACCTGAAAACGGGGCTATAGATGCCGTTCGGGAAGGGTATATATGTCAGAAAATCTATAAGCTGGGAAATGAACAAGAACAACACTGGAAGAATTTCAACACCTAGCAGCGTTAGTACGCAATAACGCTATATGAAAAAGCATAAAAACACACTTTGTTAACTATTGTCACTTACTATTTAAATTACGCATAAAAAAATTAAATAAAGAGTAGATTTTTTACAACTTTTCTTGTGACCCGGAAGATTTTTCTACGGCCCAGTGCAACGTGACAACCGATACTTTGGGAACGCTGTTACAAACTACAAGCAAAATAAACTTATATTCTTCTTTTAAGCAAACAAAACAAAATTAAACACTTTTCTTCTCGGAAAAATAAATAAAAAAGGCCAACGCTAATTCCGGTACCTTAGGTAAGCCTAATCGACAGATCACCCTGTATGATATTTTTTAGGCCAACGCAATTCCGTGACCTTAGGTGAGCCTGATCGATAGATCACCCTGTACGATTTTTTTT
>JAQQPU010012895.1:5445-25200 GCA_029168905.1 Artemia sp. Kazakhstan ARC1039
TCATACACAAAGACATAAATTCCCGACCCTCCCGCTACCCCGAACAACACCACCACCTAAAAATTTTGCCTCCATCTGTCCTGGCACCTCCCCGGCCTGGGGGGGGGGGGTTGCCCTCCAATCACTTTTGACTATTAAAAAGGGTATGAACCCTTTCAATTTCCAATCGTATGATTCTTTTTCGAAGTTTCTGCGACAACAAGCGGTCATCTGAAAATTTCTACCAGATGCATTTCGAGAAAATACGAGGGGGGGGGGGGTATCCACCCTCTGATCACTTTGAATCTTAACAAGGGAACTAGAACTTCTTATTACCAACCCAATGGGCCACCTTCGAAGTTTATACGATCACCCTTTCTATAAAAACCTTAGGCTATATGCCCCCAGAGCATAACTTACAACCCTTGCCCTGAGGGCTGTGTCACCCTCAAAGACAAAATTTCAGGACCTTTCAACTACGTCAAACGATATGGCTATCTCAAAATGTTGATTGTATGTTATTGGGGAACTGGTGGGCGTGGCAGGGGGGGGGTAGTTGCCCTCCAATCACTTTCGACTATTAAAAAAGGTACTAGCCCTTCCAATTTCAATCGAATGAGCCTTTTTCGGAGTTTCTACAACAACTCCTTCGATATGAAGTGCCCTGGTCTAGGACAAACCAAAAAAAAAAAAAAATGATAACGCATTGTGCTCACATCGCTATTTACTTAGACAGCGCTATTGCGCTGCCTGTGACGTTAAAAGTAAAGATCATCATCTAGCAGTGTCTTGGGTTAATTTAAAGCTGAAATTTAGGAAGGGTAATTACCTTCCAGGAATCTATGACGTTGGTAGACTCCAGAATAAGAATATGAGAGAAACATTTCCAGGAACAGCTGGATACTAAACTAGAGAGTTTAAAATTGAACAATGTAGAAGATGGATGGAATAATTTAAGGGAAATAGTTTGTGAAGTCGCTGATGGTGTCTTAGGGAAGAAAGTTAGAAATAAAGCTAGAAATATTAGTGAAAATACTTTATGTGTAATAAAGATGAGAAGGGGCTTATACAAGAATTATCTCAGGGGTAGATCATATGAAAATAATAGGAATGTAAAGAAAGGGGAGGAAGAATTAAAATATGAGCTATGCAAGTGTGAAGTAGAGACCATGGATAAAATCACCGCAGATCTGGAAGATGCAGCTAGACGGCATAATAGTAAAATATTCTACTGGCATGTTGATAAATTGAGAGGGAGTAGTCAATCTGGACTTGTTCCAGTTAAAGATAGGAACGAGGCCAGAATTAGTGATAAGGAAAGAGGTAAAGAGAGATGGGCTGAACATTTTGAGAATGTGCTAAACCGGAAGAGTTACAGGAAAAGATATAGAGGAGAATGGAAAAGTCTGTGACACCTTGGATGTGAAGGAAGATATATTTTATTAGGAAGAATTAGTGACAGTACTAAAAGGATTAAAAAATAATAAGGCCCCAGGTGCTGATAATGTGGTAAATGAGTTTCTTAAATATGATGGTTAGATGCTAGAAATCAGTTACTGAAGATTATGAATATAATTTTTGAAAAAGGGGATGCACCTAGCGATTTTACGAAAAGCTTAACTAAACCCCTGCATAGGCTAAGTAAGGTGATAAGATTGAGTGTGGTAATTATAGAGGCCTGGTTTTATGTAGGTAGCAAATTACTTAGTATGACGATACCTTTTAAACTTAGAGAAAACTGTCACTCTTAGATTAATAACGGAGAAGTGCCCCAGTCATCAAATACCTTTAGTCCTCGGTTTATGAACAAGCGTTTGATTCAGCTGATAGAAGAGTCTTAGCGTAGGTTTTATCCTTGTATGGTATACCAGACAAATACATTAAAGTGATTAATGCTAAGTACGAGAATAACACTACTGCGGTTAAGGTAGGAAATGAAGTTAGTGGCGGGTTTCGTATTTAATCGGAAGTGAAGCAGGGTTGCATACTATCCCCATTTATATGGGTTATTTTGACGGACTTTGTCTTAAGGAGCACAGCAAAGGCAATGGACAACCCGAAATCAAATGTCAAAGTAAAACTTTCCAGGACTTAGATTATACTAATGATTTAAGCATCCTAGATGTAAAATGCTAGCAAAATGAATGAACTTATAGAGTCCAGAACGCAAGAATAGGTTTCCAACAATGCTGCTCTCTCCCATATCCTCTACATTGCACCCCTCAGGAAGATTGCTACAAACGCTGATAAATTGAAAATCCGCTCCACTTTATTCAGTTTCGCAAAACACCTACTGATATATCCAATTTGGACAAGCAGGTCAAAACTCATCATTAGTTTTCATATAGCGGATCCTACTATAACTGTTGTTAAATGTATAGAAAAACACAACTAAAAGATTTCAAAACATGATTGGCACTAACTCCTTCTGTACTAGTTAGATTGTCATAATGGTATAGTGCTCTTTTGCTTTTTTATCTTTCTTTTTTGTAGTGCTCCATCATTTGTTGTTTTTTTGTATGAAGACGGGTTTTCAATAAGTAATAATAAAATAATAACTGCTATGATAATTCAAATTTTAAACAACAAGAAATTACTATTAACGAATAAGTGAAGCCAAAAATGAACAGAAATTAAATAAACAATCATAGCAACCATAAATATAACAGCCAGTAATATAAATGTATAAATCATCTTGAATCGAGTAAAGACGAAATTGAGTACTCAAGTCAAACTTAAAACGACTAAAAATAACTAAATCGGGAATTTGGCTACTTCCCCCTTCCCTACCCTTAATGGTCTAAAGCCTATTGCGTCATTTGTGCTTTACTGAAAACGTATTATATCAGATATATTTTCTTTTATCATTGCAACATTGGAAAATAAAAACTACAGTTAAATGTAGTTTAAAAAATCAAAACTACAGTTAAATAAAACCTTGAATTCCTGAAATTTCTCCTATTAGCATCATTATATATCAAATATTCATTTTGTTCTTATTAATCCTTTCCAACGACCATTCATGACACATAGTTTTCAATGGAAAGTTTATTTTGGTTAATTGTTATAAAAGAGAAAACGTTTAAAATGTGTTCTCAGTAAATGACAAATGACGTTTTGGTCTTTATAATGCATAGAGGACATTAAACCTACTCCTGTTCAAGTATAACTTGATTATTTATTGTAATTTCTATTCATTTTGGATTCCATTTTTTTATTCATAGTGATTTATGTTTGTTTTACACTTGAACCACTATTTGAGTTTATTTTCGCGTGGTTTAATGTAGCTCTTTACTTTTATTTGAAAAACTTCTTTTGGGGAAAAGGTATTTTCAAAATTAATTTCTGTTCGTTTTTAATTTACATAGTTATTCCTATTGGTTAAAAAAGGCAATATTTATAAAAACCTTTTCGGTTTTTATATAGTGGCTATTTAGATATTGGGCTTCTGATGTTAATTTCAATATTAATTGCTGATGATAGTTCTACTGCATAACTTTGTATCATGGGTATATGGAACATTATTCAACTAAAAGGATTTGAAATCTGCATGATCTTTAGGCTTCTATAGAGTTGAAACCATTCTGGCTATGCTTTTACGTCTCTTGTAAGTCACCCATTAGCTTCCCACTTAAGTAGGTGATGGTAATCGAACTCCTTTTTGGCAGCTGTCTCTGGTGACTGTTCTTCTCAAGTGAGGACAGAGAAAAAGCGCCTTTTCTTGCACCATGAAAATAAGAATTACACTTTGTAACTTGGACAGCCAACACCAGGAGTGTTTTCGTCATGGGTGGCACAGTAAAGGCAACAATCAGGATGAATCAAATTATTGTCAACTAAGGTACGGCAGATACTCTTTTCATAACCTGGATGCACATAGTTTCCGTGGATGCAACATTCCCTTAAAGTGTCACCCTTGTAACCATAGTTGTAGTTGTATTAGTAGCTGTAAAATTACTAGCGCGCAAACAGCATGGGCGCCCATATGGGGGGGGGGGGGCAAGGGGGGCTCCCGCCCCCCCTGGCTGAATGATGCTGCCTTAGTTTTATATTTTTGCTTAGAGATTTCTATTATATAGCATTAAAAGTGCCAATTAGACGAGGCTTGCCCCCCCCCCATGGAATTCAGCTTATGGGCGCCCATGGCACACAGTGTCTTTTGGTGAGTTCAACATTCTCCTCAACATGCCCTGAAAGTTTCAACTTCATAGCCTAGGCCACTCTTGAGGTATTGCTGATATGCCCTTTTGACAACCTGCATCAACATGGTGTGTTTTGATTTAGTTCAACATTCCCTCAAAGTTTCACCTTTATACCCTTAGCCTTAATAATAATAGTAGCAGCAGTAGTGGTAATAATATTCACATAGTATCTTTTGGTTAGTTCAACGTGCCCTGTAACTCTTAATTTAATATTGATGTTCCTGGGATATTGCTGACATGCCATTTTGACAACTTGCATATACATAGTTTGCTTTGATTTAATTCAACCTACCTTTGATATTACCTGAAAATTTCCCCTTAATACCCTTAGCCTTAGTAGTAGCAGTTGTATTAAAAGACATAGTAGTATGCATATAGTGTCTTTTAGTTTTTTCAGCATTCCCCTTAATACTCTAGATGTTTCAACTTAATACCCTAAACCATTCTAGAGATTTTGCTGATACACACTTTTGACAACCTACATGCACATAATGTGTTTTGATTTAGTTCAATATCTCCCTCAATATTCCCCAAAAGCTTTACCTCAATACCCTTGGCCTTTTTGGCGACTAAGGGTCAAAAATCACCCCTACCCTTCCTAATAACAAATCCAATTTGTTAACAATAGGCAAACTTAAGAAGTTACAACCATTGCCCCAAGGACTTGGGGGGGGGGGGGGTAATGTCATCCCAATAGGTATAGTTACTGGACTTTTCAACTATGCTGAACAAAATGGTCATCTCAAAATATTGATCAAATGTCTTTCAGGGAAGGAGAGCAAAAAAGGTGGGGGGGGGGAGGCTGGTTGCCCTCCAATCACTTTTGAATCTTAAAAAGGGCACTAGAGGTTTCAATTTCCAATTAAATAGGCCCTCTCCCAACTCTTATAGAGGGCCCTGAATTCCTCCCATACAAAGGGGCCTGGTATAAAACAAATTAAATATACAAAAATGAACAATACATTGCAGCCATATTGCTCTTTACTTAGTGCAATAGTGCTGCACATGATGAATACTTGCAGGCAATAACTATATAGACTGGATACTAAAATTCCAGAGTACAATGTTAGTTTCTCTTATTGTGCTTGAAGTAAGAAAAAATAAGCAACTGTTGGAGGTTACAAACTTTTGTTGGCCAATGCAGAAAATTACTAAATTCTATTTCAATACCAAGTTCCATTTATTACCAACTTGTATTGAAATCTTAGTAACAGTTAACAGTGGGGCAGGAGACTTTAAGACAGATATTAGAACAAGCATTTAAAAATAACTCCCCTAAAGACTAAAAAACTTAAAGAGCACTAAAAATGTAAATTTTGTACCTGAAATGAAACTGTATGCTTCTCCATGTGCGGTGGCCCCTCAGTAGTTGTATTCAATTTCTGAGTACCATACAATTGATTAAACACACTCAAAGGTGTACCTTCGAAACATGGTTGTTTTTTAGCAGAAACATGAGATTCCTCTGAACTTCGAAGCTGATCTACAATAAAAGATATGTTAAGAGCAAGAGATTTCCAAACATTAAATCAAGACCAATTAGTGTTGCTCTTATAGAAAGTGGCTGGACGATTCTTTCTATTATCAGAACGAAATTTTGGGAAATTAATATTGGTTATCACGAGATCCAAACACCTTCCTCATAACATAACATTATCTATGAATTATTTTTAATGAAAACACAAATATTCTTTTATTGAAAATACAGATACAGTTCATTACATAATTCAAAATTATATTTTATTCAATATATGAGTGTAAATATTTTTATCAAAAAGGTAAATCTATTTCTGACTTCATACAGCAGTTAAACTAACATATAAAACACCCACTAAACTCGGAGGATTTTCCACATGCATCTCCAGATCTTGTGGATTTCCCAATCAGCACAGATTCTCAAGTTTGCCTCAAATTGATGAAACTGAAGAGGAACAGTATTACACCACTCACAATTCCTGTTGACCTCATTAAGGCTTTTCCTGAATTTTTGAGTACTCCATTAACTTTAATATTCAAAAAGATTACAATGTCAGGCCAGTATCCGCGAAAATTGGAAAAGGGGATTCATAACCCCTATCCCCAAAAAGGTGCCCCCTGTGATTTTACTGGTGTGCAGCCTATTACAATGACATCAATTTTTAGCAGGATTTATGAAAGTTTCATTGCTGGGTGGCTGAAAACTTTTATTCTGCATAAAATTGACCTTCAGCAATTTGGTAACATTCCCAAGAGTTTGACAAGCCATTACTAAGCTAGTTTGCTTGATAAAATTTTGAAGCATCTAGATGAACCAGTATGCTGGGTCAACCTCATCACAATTGACCTAGATAGCATTTGACCGGATCTGCCATAGAACCCTTATCCATAAGCTTTTGACAAATTTTAATGTTGATGTATATTTGATAAGAATAATTGCAAATTTTCTTTTGGGTAGAATTCAAAAAACTATGTATAAATCAGCCTATTCTGATCCCCAGCCAATTTACTGTGGAGTTCCAAAGGGAACAATTTTAGGCCCTCTACTTTTTTTGGTCATGGTTAATGAGTTGGCAAATGATGAGTTGGATTGCTTTAAGTTTGTTGATGATCTATCCGTACTGGAGCTAGGTCAAAAGAGTATTTCAAGTGAGGCAGACAGAATATTGGCAAATTTACCATGCCAAGCTGAGGAGCAAAAAATGATCATCAATCATGAAAAATTGCTCATAATAACTTTTTCTTTTATGAGGGACAGTTCATCCCTTGCTTTGCAGAATGTTTCAGGCATCATGGATATCAAACTCTTTGGAATATATCTCACACATGACCTGAAGTGGGAAAAACAGACACAGGAGATGATCAAAACAGGCAAACCTGGGTATGCTTTCTTTAAAACTCCTTGCTGATCATGATGTTCCAACCCTCCACCTATTCTGTATTTTCCTTATATTTGTCACACCACTGGTAGAATATGCTTGTCCCATTTGGCATTGTGGCCTGACTTCAGACCATAAGGACGACCTGGAAAGGATCCAATACTGAGCTCTTCTGGTAGAGTCAAAATCTTCCAAAGTCCCTTATTGCTCCATTTTGAAACAATTTTCACTTAAAACTCTTTCAACACACCATGATGAATTGTATTTTAATTTTGGTGTTGGTATTTTGGATAATCTGCAGCTTTGTGGAAATTCCCCCCCCCCCTCACTGAGAATCTCCCTTCACACCAAAGACTCCTGCAAAATGTAGCACAACCAGAACCAAAAATTCAGCTGGTACCAGCACAGCATATGTGGTATGCAAGCAGTTTTGTTCCTTTGTTTGTCAAGATTTTTAATCCTGCACCCACTTGTCAATAATTGTATATATTTATTTTCTTTAGTTCATTATTCTTTTATTCTTTTTATTTGTTTGACTCTGTTTAGTTTGAATCTGTGATATTTTGAATCAATGTATATTTTTGCATGATGATGGCAATGGTTATTTTCATGTTTTATATGTTAAGTGTCTTATTATGACAAAAACTGCCACTGATTGGCATGACTGTGTTTATGGCGTTTCAAAATAAAATTGTTATTTTATTTATATAATATTGGTCAAAAATACCATTTAAGCAATGTATTTCTGGAATGATCTATAAAATCAGCAACACAATCATCAGGACACATTGTAAACCAAACAGGCTAAGACGAAAACGAGAAGATAGTAAAAAATGAAGCAAAATATCAAAAGTTTATGCCTTTTCAGAGTTATTTTTTACTTTGATGGTTACCAACAGACTTAGTCCTTCAAACACAGTCTTCGAGCTACCCCTTTGGATCCCAAACTACTATCCTGAACTTTCAAACCAGCATAGAAAAGCTATCAGCAAAAGAATTAATGCAAGCAGCTTGCAAAGTAAGACAGAACAGACTACCAGAAAGTAAAAGGATGTCAGCAGAAACAAGGCCTTCAGTGCCAAGGTCCTGTGAAGTGTTGTAGCAATTATGAGCCATGGCCCATGGGTCACAGTTTTTTGTGGTAGCACATACAACTATATCTTATATGTAATAAATCTGTATCCACTTTAATCACTTTAACCAGATTTGTTATGATTATTATAACTTATTATTTGTAAGATCAACATGTAATTAGAGAACTTCTGAAATAAGTCCTGTGTGTACAATTGTCAAACTCTGTATCTGCACTGTTTTTGTTTTTACCTGTATTGAGACTGTGTACTATTTACTGCAGTCAATGAGCACATGTGAAATAAGCCATTATTTATTTTTACTTCTTAGTGTAAGTTTTATTTTTGGATATAGAAGAGTAAATGTCTTCTTCCTTAGTGTTCAGGATATTGAATGTCTGAAATATAACAAATATCAAATTGAAATTTTTGAAAAAAAAGATAAGAACTTCTGTTCTGAAATCAGGATTTCTTGTATTTTTTTTCATAAAAATTTATGAGAGATATGTATGTATGTATAAATTTACTGCCCATCATAAATGTAAAATACAACACTGATGGAATATAACCAAAGCAAATGGAAAAAAATAAATAAACTCTGACAAATACAAACAGAACCAAAACAAAGAAGAACTGACAAGAAAAAAAAAAAAATACAAATAAGGGCAACTATATGTAAGAACAAACACATTATCAGCAATGGACAACTTCATAGGTGCTTTCATGAATAATCTGCCTCCAATATCTCTCATTTCTTTTCTGCACTGAGGACACAGGACTTGCAACTCCATACTGCAAGGATAGTGAGCTGTTATTAGTCCAGAGAGGCAGCCTTAGCAAATATTTTGCATACTTGTAGAAATACTTCTGTATATCCTTAATATCTGAAGCAGTAAGAAGAGACCAAAATGGTGCAAGGGCAAGTAGATGCAGAACAGCAAATGCATTATAAACAGTAGCTAAGATACAGCAGTTAAATTTAAACTTTAATGCAACTAGTAAACTGTATGCATTCCTAGCTTTTCTGGCAAAAAAATCTTTCAAAAGTTGCCATTTGGCACAAAGATTTGACCTAATTGGTACATCAAGATACATCAGTGTATCTTGCGCTTTAATAACATGTTCACCTAACTGAACATTTGTTGGGAAATCTGAACAGTGATTGAACACCAGGAACTCAGTCTTACTCTCATTAAATTAAAAAGACCAACACGTTTATACTCCCTATCAAGAATTCCAAAATTTTCCTCAATTCCAAAGGCTGTTCTATTAATATTAAGGATGTCATCAGCATAGTTAGCTAGCAAAACATCAATACCACCTAATATACATGTGGTTAGAACATTCTGTTGTGGCACAATGACAGTATTATTAAACAAAGGGGGGAGAAGTAACAGTGCACTCTCTCATACCCTTTTTTACTGGAACTGAAGGAGTGAATTTCACCACACCAGGTGAGATGGTACCTTAACTCTGGCATTTAGCTTTTTATACATATCACGTATTGACTTAATGACATAAATATTAACTCCATACTTATAAGCAGTCAATATATGGATATTTTGCTTAGGTTCTCAAAGATATAATATGAAGTTCTTTCAGTATGCAATTTTATATGGTTCCTAATAGGTTAAGCTTCAAAGCTAGGGTATTTTACTAATACAAATGCAAAGAATTCACAGAGCCAAACCTTCAAAGTAGAAAATCACAGAAGGAACTTTATTTATGGAAAACAAATGTCAACTTCAGTTCTTAGAAGATCAAGATATATCTACTTACATTGGAAAAGAAGTCCTACCTTGTCTAGAAAAAAGCTACCTATAGGATATCAACAGAATTCGATGCATAATGACAACTTTCTAGATTTAGCATAAATCAAGCTCCTATACTGTGAAGATCAATATATCAAATAAACAGCTATTGTAATCAGATTACATTTGAGTCTAAAAAGGATTATTATTGCACAATTACTAGATACCTATACTCTCATCTGAGGAATTTACTTGACAGAATTTTTCTTTCAACAGTACATTGTTTAGGATTTTCAAGGGACCTCCCTTGCAAGTAAGGACCTCCCTTGCAAGTAAGTCTTGTTTTATGATATTTTAATAAAATTATTTTTCTGTTTGGGTATGGTGATTTAATCACTGCAGTAAACAGAGTGTCTTCCAAAATACAAGAGTTAATCAATGAAGAGGCAGAAAAATAGCCAAATTAGGCTGGTCACTCAAAGAGCCAAAGCAGAAGAACTTGCTGCCCAAGCATAAAATCCCACTTATTGAAGTGAAAGAGAGAAACTCAAACTTGATCATACATAACTTAACCAAGTGATCTTAATCTGAGTCAATCCCTTGAAGCTCACATGCTTAAGAATACCCTAAAATTTTGCATCACCTTAAGAAATGTTACTGCTTAGGAGAAAAAACTGACAATATTACAAATAGAAGCCATAATCAAAGTTAGTCATGTAAACCAGCAGTTAATCCAGTGCTAATTAGGCTCAGGAATGAAACTGAAGCTTATCTAGTTATGCAAAACATATCCATGCTTAAGGGCTCAGGTATAAAAAATTGTATAAGCCTTCCTCTAGCACTTAACACTTTGCACACAGGATTCCTCACTAAAGCAAAAGAGATGAAGGAGTTTGGATTGATTACTGCTTCTAAGGTTAAAAATAAAGGAACCCAAGTATGGCTTGAGATAAAAAAAAAAATGGCATGGAAATATGGGAGGGAGCTAAGCAATGATTAAATTAGGACAGTAGTGATACAAGTCGAGTCAACTGTGAAAAAACAAGAGTAACAGGTGGCAGAATATGAGAAAAATATATTATTTGGTCTATATATTTGCACATTAGGAAGGGAGGGAGATAAGGTCAGTGTTGTGGGAAATACTTTTAAAATGTAGTTCATTACAAATACAAATTACTCATACTTCAAAGTAATTAATTAGTAATTGGAAGTACATTGCTGGGGAAGTAATTTGTATTTAACTGCAAAATACATATTTTAAATGCAAATTACTCTGGCTACAAAACAACTTTTCCTCAAAGCATACCCTTTATGATGAGAATTCTTACAAAATTTGGTACTCCTGTACTAAATGCACTCTTTTATAAACCAGTCACAAAACCCAAAATCACAAAAATCCACTTGACAAAACCAAAGATTTGATGCTATCTGATAAAAAGTATTCAGGGGTTTCTCACTCTGGGAACTATATTTAAACTGTTATTTTTTGGGGTTTAGGGGGGGGGGGCAGAAGGTACCTAGGTTAGGTTATGTATTTAATACCCAGCCCCTCCCCCCCTAATGTGCAAATACATAGCCCAAATTTGTTTCTAAACTATTGTATATTCATCCTATTTTATTTCATTAGCATTAACCAAACTAGCACTATATAAAAGAGTGTGTTTAGTACAGGAGAACCCAAAATTCATTATCAAAGTTTAGAGTTTGCTTTTAACAACAAAAGTTTCTTAAACTTCTCATCTCCAAGCTGACTCTGCTATGTAGTGAAAACCACACCCCCAAAAAAAAAGACATTCTATAGGCGTAGACAATGGTAGAGTTGTACTGAACATTTCAAAAACTCCTGCAATTCTGAATATTCTTTCAAAGACTTAATCAGATGGTTTTATCATCCAGAAACCTCAATAAACAAAATTGCATGATACAGTCAAAAGAAGAATCTGTGCTTATCCAAACACTATTACTATTAAACATAAAAAAAGTCATATCTGCTGTAGTGTAGTCACAATCCAAGTCAGCAGATTTTTTTCTTCAGATTTGTCATCACCTCTAAGAACCACTGGTCTATACAAGTAGACACATAATTCTTGCATAAAGAGTTGAGCTGTGCACAAGGTTTTTGAAAGTTTTTTTTTCTCTACAGTAAAGAGGTTGCATTTATGTAGTCTACTATGAGATTAATTTTCCTCTGAGAAAGTTTATTTGGCTTTTTCTCAAAGAAATCTCAGCTCAAAGTTCTTTTTCTAGGGGACTGTTCTGTCATGGCTTCAGAATCCAAACTGCTACAATACTCAGGTTGACACCCTACCTTGACTCTGGATATATCTGACTTATTACCATCAAGGGTGTCTATGAAAACATGCTTTTTCTTCTATAAATACATTATTAGACCACACTGGCTATACATGACAAATGAAACTCAGAGAGGAAAGAAAATAACAAAAGGAAAAATAAAATTAAAAAAGGTGAAAAACAAGGATTTTGTCAGCCAGTGGCACAAATGGCCTACCACAAACTTTTAAAGAGGTAATTGAGATAACAGGTAATTGAATAACAAAATGAAAAATAAAATCAAAAAAGGTAAAAACAAGGATTTTGTCAGCCAGTGGCACAAACGGCCTACCAGAAACTTTTAAAGAGGTAATTGAGATAAAAACAAAATAAATGAACCAAAATTTAGCAATAAATAGAGATACTGGAGATATTTCATTAAGCCCAATTTATGACAGTTTAATTTTGAAGTACTCATTTTCACCTGGTACAACTTGAAAGAACTTATTTGCATATGAAATGATGAATGGATTTGTAGGCAAGCCAAAGCAATAGCAAAACAAAGGATTATTGCCCAATCGTCTTGGTAGTTCTCTTTTTCATTGATTCCAATCTGGTTCTTATTTAGTTTCTGTTCTGTTGTTGATAAGTAAACTTGGAAAGTTTTGATTTTTGTTGTTTTTTTTCTTTTCTTTCTTTTTTGTTAAGCACTGAGGATGACTCAGTGGAGGTCCTTGTTAAAATATTTGCTTATTTCTTCTTTTTCATGGTTTGCCACTGGCTGATAAAATCCTTGTTTTTTCACCTTTTTTTATTTTATTTTTCATTTTGTTATTTTCTTTCCTCTCTGAGCTTCATTTTTCTTCTATTTTTTTTATGGATCTCCTTATACTTAAAAAAAAAAATCATAAGCCAGTGATGGATGAACATGCTAGAAAATGAAACATTTTCAGACACCTGTACCTACCCAGCATAGCAATAAATTGTAAATATTTTCAGTTCAGTTTGTTTTATATAGCCTTTGTTTCAAACATGACCTTTAGCAAAACATGTTTGTGTTGTGAGATATAAATCTATATTCTATCACTGACCATCACTCAAATAGGTAAAATTCTACTTTAGCTACTTTTGACTATCTTAGAAAGGGGTTAGGTTAAGAAAATGAAACTTTCAGGGATGAGTCTACAGGCTAACGTATGTCCTGGGAAGGTATTTTGAAGTACCTACCTCTACTCCTTCTCCCTCTAGAGGGTTCTGACCTTTAAAAATCTGTGAGTTATATAAGTGAAACCTTGCAAAATAGATCTTCTGCTTAAATGAAACATAACAAAATTGTTTTCAGCACCACAACTTTGCTCAATCCCAATTTATAAGGTTTTAGAGATATGCAAATACTTTTCCTAAATTTTGGAATTAAAACATTGATATGGCTTAAAATTCTGCTCAAATAGGCTAACTGAAATTGCATTTTCAGACCTAAAGCCAGAGAGAAAGAAACTGATAACTGAAAATTAAGGTAAAATGTTGTTTTGTCAAAATTTCAATGGGTATAGACCTATCATGTAGGCAAATTTCAGGACCCTCTAGAGGGAGAAGGAGTGGAGGTAGGTACTTCAAAATACCTTCCCAGGACATACTTTGGCCTGTAGACCCATCCCTGAAAGTTTCATTTTCCTAACCTAAACCCATTCCAAGATGACCAAAAGTAGCTAAAGTAGAATTTTACCCTCAAATATAGAGGAGCTGAAGTTGAAATGTGTTAGGTCTAATTATAATTATTTTGCATATGATGAAGTAATGATTGTTGTTTTTAACTCTTTTATATTGCCAAATAGAGAGAAAATTGTCATTTTCAAAGGTATGTTATGGGCTTACAATTGAAATTTCTGAACAGTGACAAGCCTAGGCCTATTATATCCAGAAAGAGCATAAAAAAAAGCAATGCATGGTAGCCTATGTTCACCTAATTCATGGGTTAGCAATATAAACTGCCCTAAAACTATCCTAATTCCTAGCTATCTCATTGGAGAGTTAATCAGAAAATTGTCAAATAAGGAGCTTGATGGTTCTACTTCCACTTCTTAATGTTTCCATCAGAAGAGCTACTAAACTGCAATTTTACCACATCCTCTTACCCCCTGGGCTTAAAACATACCAACAGTTTTATTAGGTTTTCTTTTCAAGGAAAACCGAGTCGAAAAAAAAGACGATCCTTTGACCTCCTTGGAATTCATACTACTTGGCCTTTGGTTTTATTTTGAAATATTTGCTTCTCCTTCTTTGACCTTTGAATGTTGGATTATGGTTGCCAGTTGCTGCTCATTGTAATTCCGTTGATAGTTGGTAAATCCATTTTTACTCTATGAAAACCCATGAAAAGTCCTTGCCGTGCTCTCCGTATTCAAATTGCAAGTACATGATGCGCGAAATCGTGTGGATATTTCACATAGCCCGGGTGCCAAGTGTAAAAATCTTGACCCCCTCCCCTTCTTGTAAAAGTAAAACTTGTTGGAGAACAGATTCTGGTAAGTTCGACCTTGCTGATCACGGATTTGTCGGGACCCTTGACTGCCGGTACCAGTAAGATTCTCAAATTTCAAAAGTTATATTTTAAAAAAACTATTACATATCCCATACCCCTTGACTATCCAGATATGGACCCCTCTTATCCCCCTCCTCCTTAATAAAAGTGTGGAGATTCGCCCCTGCTAAGAGGCAAATGTAAGAAAATACGCTTTTCAGTGACTAATTTCAAAATTTTCAACTGTAGAGTCGTCCACTTAAAATGGTCCACTATAGACATACCCTATTATTTAGCTTGTTCAATGTAGAAAAATCCTCAAAACAGGATTCCTAAATATACAACATCACCCTTAACCTCTTGTCTTCAGTGCGGATGATATTGTGCAAACCTGAAGCTGAAGTTAGCGGGCATTCACAAGTTTTTAGTTGCAATCATAGTAGCACTCAGTTCTTGGATCCCCCGCTCATATGTAGTATTCTTTCCCGACGAAGCCTCACGTGAACAATATTTCAAAAAGTCTTTGTCACAATAGAGACAGTTCGTAAATCCCTTGTGACCTAACACTTATTATCTGTACGCCCGTATCGTAGCTGAGGTGTAATTTTGATAATGTCTTGTTTCATTTGTTATCAAACTAACTACTTACAAAAAAAACTAAAGCCGAAACACCAGTAAAGCTGCTTCCTCTACGATAAAGTTAGACTTGGTCACTTTAGCTTTCTCTGCATTTGAGAATCCCAAATCATTGATATGACAATGGTGTCAGCTCTCTTCATTCTTTATTTGTACTACAACAGACCAGTGGTTGTCGGCTTGTCAAAACGCTTGCAATATTCTGTTTGATGTATTTTCACTCACTGAACAATTTTTCACTCCTGGTCTGTCGACCAGGAAATTACCAAAGAATAGATTCAATGCCCATTGGATTAGAATTTTTAAGACAAGGAAAAGGTTATATCTCTGTCACCATTCTTAAGGTTCTAAACTTATGTCCAATATTCCATATCTGAAACATTGTCATGATCCATAATTTCTGGGAGATCGATCATATCCAGGTGTTTCCAATCCCCCCCCCCCAATTTTCGCTTTACCATATTCAGGTATGCTAGATTTTCTAGCTAAGTTTTTAAAATTCTAGGGGTGAGTTCTATGGAAAAATTTCCTTGCCAAAACTTTGGTAATCTCAAAAATAGGATCTTCAAAGTTGGGTCGTGCATTCATTTGAGGGTTTCCTGTAATGCAAAGTCTTGAATAGCTATGTGAACGAAGTTTGGATTATCATCTTGGTCAAAAGATTACTCGCGAAGAAAGCCATTCCGTAGCATACTTTCATGACAAAGTATACTTGTCGAAGTGGTCTTAATCTAATTCCTTTTGTTCATCTATTTTCAGTATATTAGAAATGGCCTTTATGTAGAACAGGCTTATAAAGTTACCGGCAAAGGCTGTGAATAGCTCTTCTGCTTCTCGTCTTATTCAATAAAGGCAAGTCGTGAGGGTTCAGAAACAAAAAATTAAAGTCAATGAACAAGCCAACCGCGTAAGATGGAAGACCAGGAATTTTTTTCTACAGAGATTTGAAGTGATTACAACACCTTATCATGCCCATAGGTTGGTTCTGTAAAACTCACATTTGTGAAATACAGCTTCAAGGCTGTCATCCTTGGTAAAAGCTTTTCTGTTTGCCTTACTGATAGTGTCTTTTGTGGCAAGAATTTAGAAATTGATTGGAGCGCCTTCAGAGTAATTTTTAGCTTAGCACTGATTCTGACATGAGAGTACACACTTCTTCAAAGTTTTTCGGGGTTTCATACATACATAAGCGGCACACAAATGACTCTTATGGCAGTTGTGTTTAGCAGCAACTATCAAGCGAGAATGTCTCTTAAACATGACTGAAACTGAGTTTGCATTGTCTTAGAGTGTTTTCCACAGTTGAATTTTTCTTTAGAAGAATAGAGAGATGATTCTGCGAACGAAGATTAGAATATTGGAAGCTAAAATGATGACAAAAATCAAGCATGGTTCTGAAGCTTGGGTAAAACAAAAGAGGTGGGGAGGATTTGTTAGATGTTTTTCAGAGAAATTGTCTTTGGGTTGTTTGTGTTCCTATTTGACTGACCATATCTCAAACAATAAGCAGAACGAAATATATGGTTCAATCTCGCTTTCTTGGGTCATAATCAATCAATCAATCATTTTATTAATACTAAACTCTATTACAAACGTAAAGAAAAATTATTTGGCCCAAGAAGCTTGGCTTGTTGTGGGCCTTACAACACAATAATAAAGCACTAAAACAACCATAAATATTACTCTAAATCAAACAATATATATGAGATAAAGATTAAAGAGAATAAACACTACCATACAGTAAAAAAAAAATATAATATAACAATAACGATACATAAGGGAAAAACACAAAAAGGAGAAACACAAGGAAAAGAGAAAACAGGAAAAATAAACGAAGGAGAGAAAAATTACTAAACTGGAAAGACACGATGAATAACTGCCTTTGCAGACAGAAATAACGGAAGATCCGGTGGGACTGAATTCAATAATTGAATTGATTTATAAACGGGAGACCTGTGGGCTGCTGTAGATGAACGTTTGGGCAAAATAAGTCTACGAAAAGAACTACGTAAAAAAGTAGAGTACCTACATGAGCCTGTCCGTGAAAAAAATTGCTGCAGAGGCGGTGGAAGTGTACCTAGAAAAGCAGAATGCGCTAAATAAAGATTACTTTTACCCACAATACGATCCAGCGGAGATATTCCAGTATCATTATAAAGATCAGAGGAAGGGTAAAGCCGAGGGAGAAGGAAAGAGAGAGATTCATGTGTTTCGGACAGGTGGTATAGATGAAGGATTATAAATTGCCAAAGATCGTCCTTGTCAGTCAAACATCTGTGGCCAAACGAAAAACAGAGCGTTCCTTAATGGTTTGGGAGGAGATCGTCAGAAAATATTCAAGAGAAATTGGAACTTCTTGAGTGGCTGTAAAGAGGGAGGCTTTGAATAGATTGGGAAGGAGGAAGAGCGTGCGAGCGTGCGTAGTTGTTCGGGTGGCTTGGTGCTGTAATGGGTTGTTAGTAATATCATTGCATTGGTTGTATTTGCGCAAAAACCAATAAGATTGGTCATTGGCAACTCATTATCCAGTGAACACTAAATGACAATATCATATATCCCTTTCATCTAATAATCTTTGAATTTGATTAAGTCGATTAGATCAACTTCCAAATCTAAGGCTTACAAAAACAGAAAAAAACATACACTAGCTGTTTGATATTGCTGAATATTATTCTAATGAAATTGATTTGATATTGCTGAATATTATAGATGAATATTATGCTTGTGTTAAATATAATGGAAATTTCTTGAGAATGTCCATTGAGGACTTTCTTGGCTGATTGTAATACTACATAATTAGGTTGTAGACATGTCAGAGGAACTATTGTCCATTATAATAAGCATTCAGTTGTTTGACAATCAACAAGCTCAACACTCAACTACTCATTACTTAATGAATTAATGGATGTATCTAATGTATATTTTTTTCTATTCGAATTCGAATGCAATGGGGTTTTTTATAGACTGCATAAAAATATAGAAATATAGACCTTTGAGGCGTGTAATGTTGAAAATATAATCCTTCCTTTGAGTCTCCTATGTCCTGGATGCCTCGATTCTTAATACCACAGATCTTTAGTCATGCTAATTATACATGAAAAATCCCACTTCCCCTGTCAGAAAAATCCCTCCCACCCCAATACCAAGAAATTCTTCAAAAGGGATAGATCCATCGAAGTTGAAATTTCGACGGGTCTAAGATAGTAATTTATGGGGCAAATCGACAGCCATCACCAGCACAGGGCCAATAGACCTTTCCATAAATTAAATGAAAACAGTTTTTCCAAACGGAAGTGAATAGCGAAACTCTTTTAAAATGAGCAGAAGATACTCAGTATAAAAAGAGGACTGCCCCTCCGCCGTAACCTGCTCTTGACGCTAAGATTTTAGGGTGCTTTAAAATACTTTTTTACTCCAATTCAACCACCCTTGTATTTAAGCAGTCAATCTTGGGGTGGGAAAAAAAAGTCAAACTTTAGAATAAAGAACGAAGGATGGAAGAGAAGCAACCCTGCTCGTTTCCGGAATGATTTTTCCACTTTTTAAATTGTCATATCGCTATTTACTTTAATTAATGTAAGGAAAAAACAGGATGTGGGCAAACTATAAAAAACCTTCCCTCTTATATCCTATGCCTTATAAAAACCTAAACGTTACTTGCACCTTACTTAAAATTATTTGAAAAAAAACACGTTTTCTAAACAGTTAAAGAGGCTGAGTTACAAGGTCGAACCTTAAAACATACAGGGATTAGGAGGCACAGTTGGGGGTCTGCCGCCCCCCCAAACCCCCCGCTTTCGCAGCATTTATATAAAAAAAAGTCCTTTAAACTGAAAGTAAGGAGCGACATTAAATCTTAAAAAGAACAGAAATTATTCCGTATATGAAAGGGGCTGTGCCCTCCTTAACGCCTCGCTCTTTACGCTAAAGTTTTTATTGTTTAAAAAAAAGAGTTGTGACAAAGTCAAACTAAAGGGGGATAGAACACAGCCCTGCTTAACTCCTGATTTAATACAAAACCAGCTGCTAACCTCATTTCCTACCTTAACCGCAGCAGTGTTATTCTCGTACATAGCACTAATCACTTTAATGTATTTGTCTGGTATACCATACAAGGATAAAACCTTTACTAAAGCTCCTCTATCAACAGAATCGAACGCTTGCTCATAATCTATAAAACTGAGGACCAAAGGTGTTTGAAAACTTAGGCACTTCTCAATTATTAACCTAAGAGTGAAAATTTGGTCAACACATCCTCTACCTTTTCTAAAACCGCACTGCTCTTCTCTTAAAACTTTGTCTACGGCATCTCTCAGTCTAAAAAGTATCATATTACTAAGCAATTTGCTACCTACAGAGACCAGACTAATGCCTCGATAATTACCACACTCACTTTTATCACCTTTCTTATAAAGTGGCTTAATTAAGGTTTTCCTAAAATCGTTAGGTACTTCCCCTTTTTCAAAAATC
>JAQQPU010012896.1:6305-25198 GCA_029168905.1 Artemia sp. Kazakhstan ARC1039
TCGAAATATTTAGTATTTTTGTGAAATTTATCACTGTTTGTGAAAGTGATCAGTGTCTATTAAAAGGATTTTATCCCTATTTGAACTTTATTTATTAGTGCCTATGTTATAGCGCCTATGTATATAGAAGCTAAGTGGAAAGTAAAACCTGTTTCTCTGACGCTCGTTCCTAAAAAAGTATTATAAATTATGATGAAACTATTAGACTTTATTAACGAATTTGGGCTATATATTTGCACATTAGAGGGGTGTGGGGCGGTGGTAAAGTATAGTGGGTCTACGTGTTTGGTACAATTATTCTGCATATTATGAAGTAAGAATTGCTTTCTAACTTCACACTGTCCAAATACTTTACCCCAACCCATTCTAATGTGGAAATATGAAGCCCAAATTATATATTTCCCATCTATTATGTCACTTGTCTTTGTTTGCCTCATGCTGAGCTGGAAGAAACTAACGAAGAAACCGGTTCTTCTTAGCTTCTATATACATAGGCGCTATAACAGACAAGTACCTGTAATACTTTAGTAGTTTAGTTTATATAATAGTATAATTCTGGTTATATATTTACATATTAGAGAGGGGGAGTAAAGTAACCTATTGTTGTATGAGAGGGGGGGATAAAGTAACATATTGTTGTATGTATGTGTGAATATTGGATTAAAGACGCTTCTTGATATCTAAGGTCCTTGCGTTGGAAATAATATTATTCATTAATGCATTTTCCTTTATTTGAAATGTTCGCGTTTTTCAATTTTGTAATAACTTTCAGCTTAGGTTTTTCTTGGGCCTTCTCGATTTGTTCAATTAAGTGTTTATTACAAAATTTGAGAAAGACATAAATTTTCAAAATATTAGGAAACATCACTATTAAATATACAATTCTGAAACATCCAAGAAAACAATAGAAAAACGTGGATTAGAATGGAAGGGACCCTCAAAGTCTGATTATTAGAAATCTTCTGCATATTATAAAGTCAGAATTGTGTTTTTATGGTATTTTCTTGTGAAGTTTGCATATAGCCTAAGGCTATATCTGGCCTTACTCGGAGGGACGCATAATTGTCACAGTAGGGAAGGCTCTATTTGGAAAGACAGTCGAATAGGGAATTGAATGACACTACTCTTTTGATTTTTTCGTGTTTCCTTCATTCATCGATGTTCCGGTGAATCACAACAACGATTCATCAAATTGGAGCGAAACTTGAAGTCATGACGGTTGGTCTGATCAAATCTATAGGAAATTTGTAAACAGCAAGCAGCTTCCAAGATTTTGAAGTATATTTTTCTCGAGAGGATCGAATTAAAAAAAAAAGTTTGCTTATGTCTAACTGTATGCAATAAAAATAGAAGAGATAAAAACGATTTTATTCCCATTTGGGACCATCCGCGAGAAGTGATAGAGGTATTTCCCAATTCACGGCACCTCAATATAGATGACGTTACTCTTACTTTTTGGAAAATGGAAATTTTGTGTCTACTGTTTTTACCTTTATAACTTTAATAAATCAAATAATATTAATATTTTGACTACTAAATATCAGTATATTTATATTAAACTGACAATGCACATTCATTTGTAGTTTTTCAGTAAAGTGCAAATTATGTTCTGGCCTTGGGAAGGCATAGGGGGTTTTGAGCCCTACTCATGTTAATTTCTGCTCGTTTTGAGTTTGACTCGGTTATTTATTGTAATTGCTGTTCGTTTTGGGTTTCATTTATTTATCGATGCTGATTTGTGGTAGTTTCACGCTTGGCAGATTCTATGATTTAATTTTTGCTCATTTTTGGTTTAATGGAGTTCTTTACTTTTCTTTGAAACACTTATTTTGTGAAAAAGTTTATTTTAATTAATTTCAGATCATTTTATATTGACATTGTTTTTTCAGGGAAAAAGAAAATAATACTTTAAATTTTTCGTTTTTTAAGACTTAATAGTTTGGCCTGCTATTTGTATGCTGGAGAAAATTTTTCAGCAATTTTTAACAACATACATCCTTTTAAAAATCTGGACACAAATAGGAGTGTTTAATTTAGTTTCAAACCTCCTCTACTTGACCTGAAATAGAAAACTTGATGCCATTCGCAAAAAAATCTATTTACTTTCTTTGATGGCTTGGATACACTTACGCTATTTTGATTTGGTTAAATATTAAGAGCAGAAGTAGCCCCCAAGTTTAAACACAATACCCTAAGTCGTTCTTGGGATACTGCTGAGATGACTTATTTGGAATAATCATTAACACAATGCATTTTGATTTAATCTTAAGACAACATTTATTTTTAAACATAATGGGCAAATGGGAGGGTGGGCGTGGGAGGGGGACTATTTGCCCTCCAATCACTTTTGACTATAAAAAAGGGTATTAGTCCTTTCTATTTTCAATCGAATGAGCCTTCCTCCTTCTGACAACTCCTTCGCTACGAAGTGCCCAGGTCTAAACAAAATAAAAAAAAATAATAATACAATGTACCCACATCGATCTTTACTAAAAAAATGTGAAGCTTTCCAATCAATTTCGACTATTAAAAAGGGCACTAGCCCTTTCAATTTCCAATCGAATGATCCCTTTTTGAGTTTCTACGACAACGCTTTCTATAAACACCTTAAATGCTCCAAGGCATCACTTAGAACCCTTGCTGTGAGAGGGTTGTCATCCCCAAAGACATAATTTCTAGACCTTTTAACTACGTTGAACAAAAAAGGTATTTCAAATTTTTGATTAGATATGTTTGGGGAAATGGTGGGCATGAGAGGGGGTTACTTGCTCTCCAATCTCTTTCGACTATTAAAAAGGGCACTGCCCGTTTCAATTTCTACTCGAATGATTCCTTTTTGAATTTTCTACCACAACGCTTTCTAAAAAAAAAGCCTTATATGCCCCAAGGGCATAACTTACAACCCTTGCCCTGAGGGCTATGGGGGGGAGTGTCATCCTCAAAAACATTATTTCTGGACTTTTTAGCTACGTCGAACAAAATTTAGATTAGATGTGTTTGGGGAAATGGTGGGCGTGGAAGGGGTCTTAGTTGCCTTCTAGTCACTTTTGACTATTAAAAAGGGCACAAGCCACTCCAATCTCCAATCGAATGAGCTCTTTTCGAATTTTTTACGACAACTCCTTCGATAAGAAGTGCCCTGGTCTAAAGCGCACGAAGTGCACTCACTTTCGACTATTAAAAAGGGTGCTAGCCCTTTGAATTTCCAATCGAAAGCACCTTTTTTCAAGTTTTTAAGACAAAGCTTTCAATAAAAACCTTATATGCCCTGGTGGCATATAAGGTTTTTATTACTGGTAACCCTATATAACTTGTAACCCTTGCCCTGAGCGCTCTGAGGGGGAGGGGTTGTCATCATCAAAAACCTAATTTCCAGAACTTTCAACTATGGTGAACAAAATGGATATCTCTAAAGTAGTTGCCTTCTAATCACTTTCGACTATTAAAAAGGGCACAAGCCACTCCAATTTCCAATCGAATGAGCCCTTTTCGAAGTTTCTACGACAATTACTTCTATAAGAAGTGCCCTGGTCTAAAGTGCACGAAGTGCACTCACTTTCGACTTTCGACTATTAAAAAGGGCACTAGCTCTTTGAATTTCCAATCGAATGCGCCCTTTTTCAAGGTTCTACAACAAAGATTTCAATGAAAACCTTATATGCCCCCAGGGCATAACTTATAACCCTTGCCCTGAAGACTGTGGGGGCGATTGTCCTGCTCAAAGGTGTTATTTTCAGAACTTTCAACTACGTTGATCAAAATGGATATCTTAAAATTTTGATTGGATGTGTTTGGGGAAATGGTGGGCGTGAGAGGGGGGTTAGTTGCCCTCCAATCACTTTTGACTATTAAAAAGGGCACTAGCCGATCCAATTTCCAATCGAATGAGCCCTTTTCCAAGTTTCTACGACAACTCCTTCAATACGAAGTGCCCTGGTATGGAAGAAAATAAATAATACATTGTGCCAACATCGTTCTTTACTTAGGCAGCGCTATTGCGCTGACTATGATTGAAATGCCTAATGAGTGTGAATAACTTCCTATTCTATAGAGGTTTCAAGTTCGTATCTGCAATTAAATAAAAAAACAAGTTTTTGTAACTGAAAGTAAGGAGCGACTTAAAAACTTAAACAGAAATTATCCCGTATATGAAAGGGGTTGTCCCCTCCTCAACGCCTCACTCTTTATGCTTAAGTTTGACTCTTTGTAACAACTCTACTTTTTAAACAATTAAAACAATAATTTCTGTTCGTTTTAAGTCTTTATGTTGCTCCTTACTTTCAGTTAGAAAAAAACTTATTTCTTTAATTTAATTTCTGAACGTTTTTCAGCTAATGCAGGTCCGAATTTGGCTCACCGTACATGAAAATTAAAACAAAATTTGTATGCTAATTTTGACATATTTATTCCGTATATGACGGCTTGCCCCCTCCTCAATACCTTGCTGTTTACGATAAAACTGTTACTACTACTACTACTAACTACTCACCGCAGCATCAAGCCGCCTGAGGGCAACGCATGTATACACAAATCTGAACCCAGTCATGAAGTACATGTCTGAATTTGTTGCCTTTGCATTGGGTTGCTTACTGAATTCAATGTAGCTTTTTAAGCTGACAAACCACTGTTTTATCACCCAAAACTAGAGACTGAATCTCTTATCAAGGAACTGTCTATGACCTCCATGAAGAAGGACTTTGTGAAGTCGACAAAATGCTTTTCAACTTAATGTAAATAACCCAAGTGTTTACCTCCCCCTCGAAAGTATTAATTAAGTGCAAATGGGCAGGACTCTCCCTTGACACTAAAATCAAATCCAGGTGTGCTCCATGACCCAGTTGAAAAGATCTTCAGAGCTGCACATACTTTTTACAGTGAAGCTGTGCAGCAGATCCAAACTCCATTTCTTTTCGATTATGACATTTACAAATATACAGAAATGGTTGACCCTGTATAAGCTCAGTCGCTACGGCCTCATTCCATCCCACGCTTTGTTCGAAAGTATGGCAAAGTATCATGGGATGGAAATAAAATGGAACAGGAGTGGATGAAGCAAAGTCTCATCAATGGAGAAAATATGGATGCGGTTATCTACTGGCGTTTGTTTAATTAAAAAAAAAAAAAAAAAACGCTTCCCGAACCGAGCTATACGCAAATCTAAAATTGGCAATTATATTTGTGCTTTCTCTTCCTTTCTCCAACGTTGTCGTCGAAAGGTTTCCTAGTGCAGTGAAAATCATAAAGACGGACAAACGGAACAAGCTTAAAACGGAAACGTTACGTGGAATTCTTAAAACAAAATATGGTATGAAGCGGGCCCAAGAAAGTGCCCCATGCATTCGTGAGGACGAGCAGCTACTGCTGCACATGAAAAGAGTCAAGGCTTCAGTTACCATCGGGAAAAAGAACGGAGGTGTTGAATCTGATTCTGACTGAACAATCATTTTTTTTTATTATTATTATTATTATTATTATCAATATAACCTTATTCTGAGTCTGAGACAACTAATGAGAAACAACTCTGAGAAACAACTCTGAGAAACACAATTCAATATGAAGAAAGTCAAAACAAAAATAATGTTTGCAAAAGCAACCGATTGGATATCACTCATGCCAATCCTTCGTACCAATTCAAATTAAAAACGAGGGTACTACAAAAAAAGTAATAGAGAAGGAAAAAATAATGGAAAAGAAAAACAAATAAATAAAATACATTCATATGGTCCAGAATCTGAGATCTGGCACTGGAATCTATAAATCTTAACTGAAGTCGATAAATACAAAGTATTTTTTAAATGAAGATATAAAAAAGAAGATATTTTGGTACAAGTAAAAGGTCTTGAGTTGCAAAATAAGTCGTATTGAACAAATGCTATTAAAAGTCGGCATAACAAGGCTTGTGACTTGGAAAGAAGTCAGAAAATGGGGAAACCTTTAGGGATTTTGGTATTGAAGATGGGGATTGCTAGGGATTATCCACCAATGTTTTAGGGATTTGAAAAAATTTGAAGTGATACGGAGCCTCGGGTGCGATTCCCGCCTCCGTAAGGTCGGTCAACATGACTGCTATCTGTTCAGAGGCAGCACTATAGAGCGTTGCTTATAGTAAAGAGCCATAAGGCTCCAATGTATTATTGTTTTTTTTTTCCAAAGACACTTTATATGAAAGGGGTGGTCAGATAAACTTTTTAGGGGGCTCATTCGATCGGAAATCAGAAGTTCTAGTGCGCTTTTTAGGAGTAAAAAAGATCGGAGAGCAACTAGCTCCGCCCCCACGTCCTTTTTTTCCCAAATGCATCCCATCAAAATTTGTAGATAGCCATTTTGTTTAAAATAGTCCAAAGATCATACAACAAGACCTTCAGGGATGACACAACCCCCCAGAGCCTGGGGACAAGGATTGTAAGTTACCCCACGGGAGCATATAAGGTTTTCATGGAAGGGGTGTAAGTATAAGCTTTGGAGGAGCCTCATTTGACTAGAAATTAAGATTTTGAGTACCATTTTTTCATAGCCAGCGCAATAGCGCTGCCTTAGTAAAGAACGATGTTGGCACGATTTATTATTTATTTTTTGTTTTTTTTTTCTTTAGACCAGGGCACTTCGTAACGAAGAAGTTGTCATAGAAACTTCAAAAAGGTCTCATTGGATTGGAATTCGGAAAGGCTAGTGCCCTTTTTAATAGTCAGAAGTGATTGGAGGGCAAATAACACCCCTTCCACGCCCATTATTTCCCCAAACACAGTCAATCAAGGTTTTGAGATAGCTGTTTTGTTTCACGTAGTTGAAAAGTCCAGAAATTAGGCCTTTGAGGATGACAATCCCCCCAAAGCCCTCAGGGCAAGGATTTTAAGTTATGCCCTGAGGGCACATATGGTTTTTTACAGAAAGTATTGTCGTAGAAACTTCAATAAAGGCTCATTCGATTGAGAATTAAAAAGGCTAGTGTCCTTTTTGATATTCGCAAGTGATTGGAGGGCAACTAACCCCCCTCTCACGTCCACCATTTTTCCAAACACATCCAATCAAAATTTTCAGATAACTATTTTGTTCAACGTAGTTGAAAGTCTTCGAAATTATGTCTTTGAGGATGACAACCCCATTAAACCTCTCAGGGCAAGGAATGTAAGTTATGCCCTAGGGGCCAATAAAGTTTTTATAGAAAGTGTTGTCGTAGAAACTTTAAAAAGCGCTCATTCAATTGGGAATTGAAAGGGCTAGTGCCCTTTTTAATAGTTGAAAGTAATCGGAGGGCAACTAACCCCCCTCTCACGCCCATCATTTCCCCAAACACATCCAATAAAAATTTTGAGATAGCTATTTTGTTCAACGTAGTTTAAAGTTTTAGAAATTATATATGTGAGGATGGCAACCTCCCACCCCCACAACTCTCAGGGAAAGGGTTGTAAGTTATGCCCTAGGGGCATATAAGGTTTTAATAAAAAGTGCTGTCGTAGAAATTTCAAAAACAGCTCATTCGATTGGAAATTGAAAGGGCTAGTGCCCTTTTTAATAGTCGAAAGTAATTGGAGGGCAACTAACCTTCCTCTCATGCCCACCAAGCGTTGTCCTAGAAACTTTGAAAAGGGCTCATTCAATTGGGAATTGAAAGGGCTAGTGCCCTTTTTAATAGTCGAAAGTAATCGGAGGGCAACTAACATCCTTCCCACGCCCACCATTTTCCAAAACACATTCAATCAAAATTTTGATTTAGCCATTTTGTTCAAAGTGGCTGAAAGGTCCGGAAATCATTTCTTTGGAGATAACAACTCCCCTCCCCCCAAATCCCTTAGGGCAAGGGTTGTGAGTTATGCCCTGGGGGCATATCAAGTTTATATAGAAAGTTTTGTCGTAAAAACTTCAAAAAGGACTCATTGGATTGGACATTGAGAGGGCTATAGTCCATTTTAATAGTCGAAACTAATCGGAGGGAGAATCAACCCCCCCCCCTCACGCCCATCATTTCCCCAAACACTTTTGATAAACATTTTGATATGGCCATTTTGTTCAATGTGGTTGAATTGTCTGGAAATTGTGTCTTTGAGGATGACACTCCCCCCCCCCCTATAGCCCTCAGGATAAGGGCTTTAAGTTATGCCCTTGGGGAATAGAAGGTTTTATAGAAAGTGTTGTCATAGAAGCTTCAAAAAGTGCTCATTCGACTGGAAATTGAGAGAACTAGTGTTTTTTTCATCAGCCGAAAGTGACCAGAAGTCCCATGGCCCCCTTCCCCCTCGCCTATCATTTCCCTAAACACTTCCAATCAAAATTTTGAGATAAAAATTTTGTTCAAGGTATTTCAAAGGTCCGGGATGTATGTCTTCGAGGATAACAACTCAGGGCAAGGGTTGTAAGTTATAGAAAGCGTGGTCATATAAACTTCGGAGGGACCTCATTGGATTGTTAATCAGACGCTCTAGTGCTCTTTTTAAAAGTCAAAGTGATTGGAGGGCAACTTACACCCCTTCCACGCACACTATTTCCCCAAACACAGTCAATCAAAGTTTTGAGATAGCCTTTTATTTAACGTAGTTGAAAGTCCAGAAATTAGGCTTTTGAGGATGAAACTCCCCCCACAGTCCTCAGGGGAAGGGTTGTAAGTTATGCCCAGAGGGCACATAAGGTTTTTTTTATAGAAAGTGTTGTCGTAGAAACTTCAATAAAGTCTCATTCGATTGGGAATTGAAAAGGCTAGTGCCCTTTTTGATAGTCGCAAGTGATTGGAGGGCAACTAATCCCCCTCTCACACCCACCATTTCTCCAAACACACCCAATCAAAATTTTCAGATAACCATTTTGTTCAACGTAGTTGAAAGTCTTCGAGTTGAAAGCGTTGTCGTATAAACTTTAAAAAGTGCTCATTCAATTGGGAATTGAAAGGGCTAGTGCCCTTTTTAATAGTTAAAAGTAATCGGGGGGCAACTAACCCCCCTCTCACGCCCGTCATTTCCCCAAACACATCCAATAAAAGTTTTGAGATAGCCATTTTTTTCAACGTAGTTTAAAGTTTTAGAAATTATATATGTGAGGATGACAACCCTTCACCCCCACAACCCTCAGGGCAAGGGTTGTAAGTTATGCCCTGGGGGCACATAAGGTTTTAATAGAAAGTGCTGTCGTAGAAACTTCAAAAAGAGCTCATTCGATCGTAAATTCAAAGGGCTAGTGCCCTTTTTAATAGTCGAAAGTAATTGGTGGGCAACTAACCCCCCTCTCATGCCCACCATTTCCCCAAACACATCCAATCAAAATTTTGAGATAGCCATTTTGTTCAGCGTAGTTGATTTCTAGATAGAAATATATTTTTGAGGAGGACAATCCCCCACAGCCCTCAGGGCAAGGGTTTTAAGTTATGCCCTGCTGGCATATAAGGTTTTTATAGAAGGCGTTGTCATAGAAACTTCAAAAAAGGCTCATTCGATTAGAAATTCAAAGGGAAAGTGCCCTTTTTAATAGTCGAAAGTGATTGGAGGGCAACTAGCCCCCCCCCACGCCCATCATTCCCCCAAACACATCAAATCAAAATTTTGAGATAGCCATTTTGTTCAACGTAGTTGAAGGTCTTAGAAATTATGTCTTTGAGGATTACCCCCCCCCCGATACCCCTCAGGGTAAGGGTTGTAAGTTAAGCCATGGGGGCATATAAAGTTATTATAGAAAGCGTTGTCGTAGAAACTTTGAAAAGGGCTCATTCAATTGAGAATTGAAAGGGCTAGTGCCCTTTTTAATAGTCGAAAGTAATTGGAGGGCAACTAACACCCTTCTCACGCCCACCATTTTCCAAAACACATCCAATCAAAATTATTTCTTTGGAGATGACAACTTCCCTTCCCTTCAAAGCCCTCAGGGCAGGGGTTGTAAGTTATGCCCTGGGGGGACATCAGGTTTATATAGAAAGTGTTTTCATAAAAACTTCAAAAAGGACTCATTGGATTGAGAGGGCTATTGTCCATTTTAACAGTCGAAAGTAATCGGAGGGAGAATCAACCCCCCCCCCCACGCCCATCATTTCCCCAAACACTTCCGATCAAACAGTTTGATATGGCAATTTTGTTCAACGTAGTTGAAAGGTCTGGAAATTATGTCTTTGAGGATGACACCCCCACATCACCCTCAGGACAAGGGCTGTAAGTTATGCCCTTGAGGCATAGAAGGTTTTTATAGAAAGTGTTGTCGTAGAAGCTTCAAAAAAGGCTCATTCGACTGGAAATTGAGAGAACTAGTGCCTTTTTTATCAGCCGAAAGTGATCAGAGGGCCAATGGCCCCCCTTCCCCCACTCCCATCATTTCCCTAAGCACTTCCAATCAAAATTTAGAGATAAAAATTTTGTTCAAGGTATTTCAAAGGTCCGGGAAGTATGTCTTTGAGGATAACAAATCCCCCCAGCCCTCAGGGCAAGGGTTGTAAGTTATGCCCTGGCAAGGGTTGTAATTTATACAAAGCGTGGTCATATAAACTTTGGAGGGACCTCATTGGATTTGTAATCAGACGCTCTAGTGCTATTTTTAAAAGTCAAAGTGATCGGAGGGCAGCTACCCCCCCCCCACACACACACACACGTCTTATTGTCCCAAAATGCATCTAATAGAATTTTGAGATATTCATTCTATACAAAACAGTCTAAATATCATATAAAAACGCTTTTGGAGTTGAAACAAACCCCAAAGATTAGGGGCAAGTGTTTTAAGTAATTCCCACGGGGTATTTAAGGTTTTTATGGAAGGAATGGTTGTTTAACTCTAGAAAAGACTCATTTGGTTGAAAATTGGAAGTTCTAGTTTCTTTTTAAGCGTCAAAAGTGATGGAGGGCATTTATCCCCCCTCCCCCACTACAGCCCCTCCTGTCACCAAATTCATCTGATTGAAATTATCAGATAGCGATTTGTTTTCAAAAGAGTCCAAAGAACATATAAAAATGTCTCTGGGGATGACACCCCCCCAGGCACCCTGGGGATGGGGTTGTAAGTTGTTTTATGAGGGCATATAAGGTTTTTATGGAATGGGTGGTCGTATAAACATCACATGGGGCTTATTTGATTTGAAATTGGAAGTTATAGTGCCCTTTTTAAGAGTCAAAGTGATTTGAGATCCAACAGCCTTCCTTCCTTCCCCGCTCATTATTTGCCTTAACACCTCCAATAAAAATTTGGAGATAACAATTTTGTTCATCGTAGTTGAAGGTTTTGGAAATTATGTCTGTGAGGAATACAACCCCCCTCCCCTACAGCTCTCAGGGAAAGGGTTGTAAACTATGCCCTTGGGGCATATAAGGTTTTTGTAAAAAGGGTGGTCGTATATGCTTTGAAGGGAACTTATTGGATTGGTAATCATAAATTCTAGTGCCCTTTTTAAGAGGTAAAGTGACCAGAGTGCAGTTACCCCCCCCCCCCCCACACACACACCCACACAAACACGTCGTGTTTTCCTGAGATATAACCAAAAGTTATTTTGAGACAGTCTTTTTATTCAAAATAGTTCAAGTATCAAATAAAAAGGCTTTTTAGGTTGAAACAAACAACCAGAGCCTGAGGGCGAAGGTTGTAAGTTATGCCCCTGGGGTGTTAATTAAGGTCCTTATGAAAGGGATAGTTCTATAAGCCTTAGAAGTGGCTCATTTAGTTGAAATTGAAAGTTCTAGTTCCCTTTTAAGAGTCAATAGTGATGGAGGTCAAGTAGCATCCCCCACCCAACTACCCCTCTTTTCACCAAATGCATCTGAATGAAATTTTACGATGGTAGTTTTTTTTTTAAAACAGTCCAAAAAACATACAAGATGCTTCCAGGGTTGGCACACTTCCCAGAGCTCTGGGGCAAGGACTTTAAGTTATGTCCTGGGGGCAAATAAGGTTTTTATGGAATGGATGATCGTATTAAATTCAGATGGGTCTCATTTGGTTCTAAACTGGAAGCTGGAGTGCTCTTTTTATGAGTCAAAGTGATTTGAGAGACCTCCCCCCCCCCCACGCGCATCATATCCCATAACAAATACCCAAACAAAGTTTTGAGACATCAATTTTTTCATCATTGTTGAAAGGCTAGTGCATTAATTATGCGTAGCAATAGTTTTAGTAGTATTAGTAGCAGTATGCAAATAGCACCTTTTTTTTCAACATCGGCTTCAACACACCATGGAATTTTTAACTTGATACCATCAACCGGTCCTGAAGCATTGCTGATACGTCCTCTTGACAACCTATATGGACATAGTGTGTTACTGAAAAAAATATAAATGTTTTTACTTTTATAACTTTAATAAATCAAATAATATTAACCTTTTGATTACTAAATATCAGTATGTGTATATTAAACTGACAGTGCAAATTCATTGTATTTTTTCGAGTAAAGTTAAAATTATGTTCTGGCCTTGGGAAGGCATAGGGGTTTTGAGCCCAACTTATGTTAATTTTTGCTCGTTTAGAGTTTGACTCGGTTATTTATTGTAATTTCCGTTCGTTTTGGGATTCATTTATTTATCGATGCTGATTTGCGGTAGTTTCTCGCTTGGTAGATTATTTGATTTTATTTTTGGTCATTTTTTGTTTAATGGAATTTGTTTACTTTTCTTTGAAAAACTTATTTCGTGGAAAAAGCTTTTTTAATTAATTTCTGTTCGTTTTATATTGACATAGTCATTTCAGCGAAAAAGAAAACAATACTTTACATCTTTTTGTTTTTTAAGACTTTATAGTTTGGCCTGCTATTTGTATGCTGGAGAAACATTTTCAACAATTTTTAACAACATACACCCTTTTAAAAATCTGGAGTTGCCCTCCAACCACTTTCGACTATAAAAAAGGAGTCAGCCCTTTCTATTTTCAGCCCTTTCTATTTTCGACTATAAAAAAGGAGTCAGCCTTCCAGTTATTTCGACTATTAAAAAGGGCACTAGGCCTTTAGATTTCTAATCGAATGAGCCCTTTTTGAGTTTCTACGACAAGGCTTTCTATAAACACCTTATGAGCCCCCAGGGCATAAATTACAATCCTTATCCTAAGGGATGTTAGGGTGGTTGTCATCCACTAAGACACAATTTCCAGAACTTTCAAATACGTTAAACGAAATGGCTATCTTAAAATTTTGATTAGATGTGTTCGGGAAAATAGTGGGCGTGAGAGGGGCGTTTGTCGCTCTCCCATCACTTTTAACTATTAAAAACGGCACTAGCCCTTTCAATTTCCAATAAAATGAGGCCCTTTTGAAGTTGCTACGACAACGCTTTCAATAAATACCTTATATGCCCCCAAGGCATAACTTACAATCCTTGCCCTGAGGGCTGGGGTTACATCCTCAAAGACCTAATTTCCAGAACTTTCTACTACGCTGAACAAATTGGCTATCTGAAAATTTTGATTGGATGTGTTTGGGGAATGGTGCGCTTGAGAGGGTGGTTAGTTAAATGTGTTTGGAGAAAAGGTGGGCGTGAGAGGGGGGTTGCCCTCAAATCACTTTCGACTTTTTAAAAGGGCACTAGACCTTTGAATTACCAATCGAATGAGCCCTTTTTCAAGTCTCTACGACAAAGATTTCAATAAAAACTTATATGCCCCAAGGGCATAACTTATAACCCTTGCCCTGAAGACTGTGGGGGGTGGGTGTCCTGCTCAAAGGTATAATTTCCTGAACTTTAAACTTTGTGGAACAAAATTGCTATCTCAAAATTTTGATTGGATGTGTTTGGGGAAATGGTGGGCTTGGAAGGGGTGTTATTTGCCTCCCAATCACTTTCGACTATTAAAAAGGGCACTATTTAAATTTCCAATCGAATGTTCCCTTTTTGAAGTTTCTACGACAACGCGTTCTATAAAAACCTTATATTCCACCAGGGCGTAACTTACAACCCTTGCCCTGAGGGCTGTGGGGGGAGGGGGGGGGGTGTCATCCTCAAAAACCTAATTTCAAGAACTTAGAACTACGTTGAATAAAATGGCTATCTCTAAATTTTGATTGGATGTGTTTGGGGGAAAGGTGGGCGCGAGAGGGGGGTTAGTTGCCGTCCAATCACTTTCGACTATTAAAAAGGGCACTAGCCCTTTGAATTTCTAATCGAATGAGCCTTTTTTTAAGTTTCTACGACAACGCCTTCTATTAAAACCGTATATGCCCCCAATATATAACTTACAACACTTGCCCTGAGGGCTGTGGGGAGTGTCCTCCTCAAAAACATAATTTATATCTGGAAATCAACTACATTGAACAAAATGGCTATCTCAAAATTTTGATTGGATATTTTTCGGGAAATGGTGGGCATGGAAAGGGTGTTAGTCACCTTCCAATCACTTTCGACTATTAAAAAGGGCACAAGCCACTCCAACTTCCAATTGAGTGAGCCTTTTTCAAAGTTGCTACGACAACTTCTTCGATACGAAGTGCCCTGCTCTGAGGGAAAAAAATAATAAATAATACAGTGTGCCAACATCGCTCTTATATGCCCCCAGGCCATAACTTAAAAGCCTTGCCCTGAGGGTTGTGGGGGATTGTCCTCCTCAAAAACATATTTTCTATGTGGAAATCAACTACGCTGAACAAAATGGCTATCTCAAAATTTTGATTGGATGTGTTTGGGGGAATGATGGTCGTGGGGGAGTTAGTTGCTCTCCAATCACTTTCGACTATTATAAAGGGCACTAGCCACTCCAATTTTCAATCGAATGAGCCCTTTTCGAAGTTTCTACGACAACTCCTTCGATACGAAGTGCCTGGTATGAAAAAAAAATAATATATTGTGCCAACATCATTCTTTACTTAGGCAGCGCGATTGCGCTGCCTATGATGGTATATGCTATTGAGAAAGTTGGGCATGTTTGACCTTTACTTCTAAAAAAGACAAAATGCATTCATGTGAGTCTTTCAGTTAATGTTGAGGGGAGTGGTAAACTAACTCAAAACACGTTATGTGTATATGGGTTGTCTAAAGGGCTTAACTCAGGAATGTTTGATTTAACTAATTTGGAAATTTCCGGGAGATGATCAATTGACCAAAAAAGCAATATCTGCACGCTACTACTACTACTACTACTTTAGCTACCACTATTACCACTAGAACTACTGCTTCTGTAGCGAGTTCTATCAAGGCTGAGGATATTGAAATAAACATCTGAGGAAAAATTGAGGGGAAATCTTAACTAAATCAAGACATACTTTGTGTATACAGATTGTCAAAAGGGCGTATCAGCAATATTTTTAACTGCTTACCCTATCAAGATAAAACTTCCGAGGCATCACGAGGGGGATGTCCAACTGACTAAAAGGTGAAATGTACATGCTACTACAGTTATTAATGCTGCTGCTACTACTGTTGCCACTAATGCTAATACAACACTAGTACTGCTACTATTTCTCCTAGTACTATGTACACCACTCCTAGTACACCACTAGTACTATGATACTAGTACTATTAAGGCTACGTATATGAAGGTGAAAATTCTACTACGTTGAAAATGCCAGGACTTGATGAGGGGGAAGTTCAACTGACCTTAAGACAATATGTTAATACTGCTGCTGCTACTAGTACTAATGCTATTACTGTTAGTACTGCTATTAATCGTAGTACTACTACTGTGACTACTGTTACAGCTGTGCCTAAGGGTATAAAGGTGAAATTTTCAAAGAATATTGAGGAGGGAAGGTGAACTGAATCACAACACGCCGTTTGCACTAAGTTTGTCAAAGGAGCGTATCAGCAATATATCAGGGACGGTGTGTGGTATGAAATTGAAACTTACAGGGCTTGTTTGAAGGCAGGTTGAACTAACCAAAGGAAAATATTTGCACCCTAGTGCTACTGTTTCTACTCATACTACTACTACTACTATTACTACTACTACTCCTACTACTACTGCTGCTACTGCTATTATTACGGCTACTACTACTGCTGCTACTAAATCTAAGGCTATTGCTATTAATTCTGCTGTTATTACTACTACTGCTACTACTATTCTACTGGTACTACTACTACAGCTACTAAAGCTAAGGCCATTAAGGCGAAAAAATAGGTGAATATTAAAACAGTATTGAACTAAATCTAAACACACAATGCGCATACAGGTAGTTAATAGGACGTATCAGCAAAACTTCAGGAGCGGTTTATGGTTTTAAGCTGGAACTTTCAGTGTGTGTTGAGGGGGATGTTGAAGAAAACCAAAGGTGCTATCTGCACAAGATGAAACTTTCAAGGAATATTTAGGCAGATGTTGAACTAAAATAAAACGAACTGTAAGCATGTAGATTGTCAATAGGGTGACACAGCAATATTTCAAGAATGGCTTACATTATTAATTTGGACCTTTCAGGGTAAGTTGTGGCGGATTTTTAACTAGCCAGAAGGCACTATGTGCATACTATTAATACTAATATTGCAATTGCTGTAACTAATGCCGTTTTGGCTATTAAGATTAAACTTTTAGGGAACGTTTAGGGTTTTAATTAAATGAAATATCATATGCATGCAGGTATGCATGAAACTTTTAAAGAAGCTAATCCTATTGAAAATTAAAAGTTCTAGTGCCCTTTTTAAGAGTAAAGAATGATTGAAGGGCATGCAGCCCTCTTCCGAAGTCCCTTAATTTTCTAAACATATTCAATCAAAATCTTGAGATAACCATTTTGTTCAGTATAGTTGAAAATTATCCAATAACCATCTTTCTAGGGATGTTGGGTATGTCAACCCCCCACAGTTATACAACTTGCCCATTATGCTTTAAAATTAAATGTTTCTTTAAAACTATATCAAAAGGCACAGTTTGTGTGCTGGTTGTCAATAAAACATCTCAGCAATAACCTAAGAATGACTGAGACTATTAAGATGAAACTTTCAGGAATACATTTATTACTACTTCTGCTCTTTCAATTTAACTAAATCAAAAGAGTGTAAGTGTATCCAGGTTGTCAGAGAGCATAAATACAATTTTGTAAGACTGGTATTAAGTTTTATTTTTCAGTTCAATTTGAGGAGGTATAAGACTAAATTAGACAATCCTATTTGTGTCTAGGTTTTCCAAAGGCTGTAGGTTGTCAAAAATTGTTGGACAATTTTTCTCCAACTTACAAATAGCAGGCCAGACTATCGATTCTTATAGAAAAAACTTAAAAGAATTAAAATATTATTTTCTTTTTCATCAAAAAGACAATAAAAAAGAATAGAAGTTAATTTTAAAAACTTTTTTCACAAAATAAGTATTCCAAACAAAAGTAAAGAGCTCCATTAAACCGAAAATGAGCAGAAATAAAGTCAAATAATCTTCCAATCATAAAACTACCACAAATCACCATCAGTAAATAAATGAAACCCAAACGAACAGAAATTACAATAAATAACCGAGTCAAACTCAAAACGAGCAGAATTAATATCAATAAGACAGACATTCCGCATGCCTTCTGAAGACCAGAACATAATTTACACTTTAATGAAAAAAAATGAATGAGGATTAACAGATTAATATACGTATTCTACTATTTATTCCTTAAGAGTACGACGCTAAATAATCCCTAAGAAGTCTGCTCTTGGCGGATGGTTTTGTTTTTCTTCTGGCTCGTACAATTTAGTGAACCAGGAAAAAGTCCTTTCTATTATTTTTCTGCAAATTGCTGGAAATAACTTTGTAAAGGTCGGTAAAATATGACGCGTTTCTAGAATTATATTTTCCAAACTTTACCCCTGGGACTATTTTGTAGGCCTTACTTTCCCTTTGGTAAAGTCTTTTTGGGTGCCCTATTCTGATTTAAATTGTGAAATAGAAATGTTGTATTGATCTGGCTCTAGAAACAGTAAGAAATGTTAGACCTTTTTCTAAGGTATGCGGTATAAAACGAGAGTTCTAACTATATTGTCAAACTTCGGTTAATCTTTTCTAGTAATTTACCATTTTTAGATACTTCTTTTTTTTCATTTTTTTTTTTTACTGGTGGAGTGACGATATTCTTGTCCATTTTCATTCTGGTCTTTTAAAATACTTAATTAAAAAAGCTTTTTCCACAAAATAAATTTTTCGAAGAAAAGTAAAGAACTCCATTAAACAAAATATGAGCAAAAATAAAATCAAATAATCTACCAAGCGTGAAACTACCACAAACCAGCATCGATAAATAAATGAAACCCAAAACGAACAGAAATCACAATAAATAACCGAGTCAAACTCAAAACGAGCAGAAATTAACATAACTTGGGCTCAAAACCCCTAAGCCTTCCCAAGGCCAGAACATAATTTGCACTTTACTGAAAAAATATGTTTTTACTTTTATAACTTTAATAAATCAAATAATATTAACATTTTGATTATTAAATATCAGTACATGTATATTAAACTGACAATGCACATTCATTTACATTCGTTTAGTGTTCATACTTGTTAGTGCTCATACCAGTTTTGTGCTCTTACTTTTTAGTGCTTGTACCAGTTTAGTACTCATACATTTTAGTACTCATAAGTTTAGTGCTCATACTTTTTAGTGTTCATACCAGTTTAGTACTCATACTTTTTAGTGCTCATACCAGTTTAGTGCTCATACTTTTTAGTGCTCATACCAGTTTAGTGCTCATATCTTTTAGTGCTCATACATGGTTGAACATACCAGGGACACCATCAAACAGTTCGTGGTAACGAACTGTAAGTAAGGAGTGACCCGGCTCAATGATAACCGAAACTCTAAAAAACGGGATTTTGATACCAATAGATACATCAAAAGAATCAAATTTTAATTCTGATTTCAAATATATAAGTTTCATTAAGTTTAATCTTACCCATCAAAAGTTACGTGCCTGAGAAAATTTGGTTGATTTTCGAAAAAAGGGGGAAAGACCCCCTAAAAGTTATAGAACATTAATGAAAATCACACCATCATATTCAGCGTATCAGAGAACCCTACTGTAGAGGTTTCAAGCTCCTATCTACAAAAA
>JAQQPU010012897.1:0-15904 GCA_029168905.1 Artemia sp. Kazakhstan ARC1039
TTAACATTAGCGCAACACAAAAAAAGGTAAGATTAGCCCAATTGGGAAGAGGATTTTTTATTTTATTCTTGTAGAAAAATATAGGCATTGCTGTAAGTTAGGCCCACTCAAAAGGAAACACTGTAAAATTATATGAACAAGTTTAAAAAAATATTAAAATACTGACTTACATCATCCTTAAAATCGCTTCAATTATTTAGTCCCCCCCCCTCTAATGGGCAAATATATAACCCAAATTATATGTTTCGCATGTATTTTTCCGTGTCTTGATTGTGTCGAGTAAAGTGAGGCGGTTTCAAGAATGATACTAGTAAGTATTTTAGGATTTTTAAAGTTATTTCCAGAGTTTTATAATGTTTTCTTTTAGTGGGCCGAACTCTCCAGAACTTGACGGATATTTATTTTTACCTCAATACCATTCCAGGCGGTCAAGTTATCTTTAGCTTTAATTAATTAAAAAAAAACTTTTTCCACAAAGTAATTTTTTAAAAGTAAAGAACTCCATAAAACCAAAAATGAGCAAAAATAAAATCAAATAATCCACAAAGCGTGCAACTACTACAAATTAGCATCGATAAATAAATGAAACCCAAAACAAATAGAAAGTACAACAAATAACCGAGTCAAGCTCAAAACGAGCAGAAATTAACATGAGTAGGGCTCAAAACCCTATGCCTTCCCAAGGCCAGAACATAATTTGCACTTTACTAAAAAGATATAAATGGTTTTACTTTTATAACTTTAATAAATCGAATAATATTAACGTTTTGATTACTAAATATCAGTATACGATATCTACTAAATATCAGTATATTAAACTGACATTGCACATTCATTTGTATTTTTTTCATCACTAACCAGATCCTATTTGAGCACTGCCATACAGAGTAATACTTTTAGTCACTCTTTCTCTCACCATTACCGCGGGATATGGTTTATTCAGGAGCATAGGTTTTTCACCAAACACTTTGATGGATTGGAAGGGAAATTGTTCAGATGCATAGACTGTAAGTGCAAAAACGGTATAGGTCGTATACATTTCTTAAGTGCATAACAACTTCTTCTATTGCTATTAATAGCTCATCACAGAGCCAAACCACTTGAGATCATCACTCCTCCTCTGCTCCAATCTGTCCAAAACTCCAATCTTTACTTCATCTCATTAACTTCCAATTGGTGGGTGTCAACAACTTACGTTTCTTATGACCCCTTCCCACCCCGTTCGAGGACGTCTCGAACGTTTTTCGTTTGAAACCAAACGTTTTTTGTTCGGTCTCTGGTCATTGGCCAATATGCTTGATTTTCAGCAGCCTATCCGTAAAACGTGTCCTAACCATCTTAAGTGTTCTTTGGTTATAATCATGGAAAGTGAGATCAAAGAAAATCTTTCGTATAGCTTATTGTTTGATATACGATCGTCATTTACCTAAAACCGTCTTTGAAGAATCATTGCTGTGACTTCTATTCACTGTATGTAAATAGTATACAGTAGAATCATTCCTTATCTCAACCATTATACAAAGCTGGACCGAAATGCAAGTGCTCCGGAGAACGTGTAAACATAAGCGACATTAGATTTTTTCACGGGTAGACAAGTCAGATTTCTCTTGAACATGAAACTTGGCTATAGAGTGACTTTTGTCACTAATAATTGAAACTATAAAGAACAGAGGTCTGATTGCCTAATATACTGAGCATCACAATTTATACTTTTTATGCTAATTCCAAATGTTTGTTTTTCATTAGCTTTTAATTTCAGCTCCAAATTTATTAGCAGCAGATAATGTTGACTGTGAAATTTGATTTTCATCCGATTAAAATTTATTTCCTTCCTTGTGATGTAATAGTGATTTCAGAGGCTTTGGTCTAAAAATAAAAAAAAAATTGTCCCATGATTCACAATCATGATAGTCAGTCCTTCACGATCAGATGGGTGTTTGATAGATTTACTCTAATTAAAATGCCGGTCACTTCAGGCTTTGACAGGTGTTGACAGAATTTGAATATCATTACGGCAGCCAGATTTCGTGTTTCCGTCGATAAATATTTAATGGACGAGTAATTTCATCAATGTTGTTTTAGGTCAGAGTAGAAAATTCCAGCCTCCTACCGGTGAAGTCGTGATATAAATCAGACTACTACTGGTACTGACAGATTACTGCAGCACCAAGCCGCCTGAAGCTAACACAGCTACGCATGCTCCTCCTCCATCCCAATCTATTCAAAGCTCTACTCTTTACAACCTCCCAAGTAGTTTCAATTTCCCTTAAATCTTTCCTTACCACCTCGTCTCACTCCAATTGGGATGGCCTGCTTTTTGTTTGACCCTAGATTGTTGGCAGAAAAGGACGATCTTTGGCAATCTGTTGTCCTTCATCCATAGAAGATGTCTTAGCCATCTCAACCTTTCTTTCAGTATTGCCTAAGACACTTTTTGAAGTACGGTTAGTCAGATGGGTACCGAATACATCCGTCGACAATTTCTCTGGAAAATATCTAACAAATCCTCCTCCGTCTTCCCGTGTGCACATGTTTCAAAACCATACTTGACCACTGTCATCAATGTATCCTTCAATATTCTTATCTTGGTTCGCAGACTTATCTTCTTTTTCTGCCACACTTACTTTTAACCGTGAAAAAAACCTGGTCTTTGTCTATTCTACTTTTAACATCTTCACCGCAACCACCCTCTTTACTAATAATACCACCTACGTAAGTGAAGTTGTCCGCTTGATTGATCTTCTTGTTACCCAACATAACCTCGTTACCTTCCCTAATTACCCAGTCTTAGCAACTTAGTCGTCTTAACTTTAATTTTCGAACCTATTCTTGCATCCTGAACTCTTAAAACCTCCAAAACGTCATTCATTTTGCGAATGTTTTCATCTAGGAGTAATCAAAACACTTGTTTTGTCGTTTTACTATCTCTGCTTTAGTGTGACGTTCACCCTAGAGTCTGGCTTACTTCCATGCCTAAGTAAGTAGATGCTTAAGCATGAAAGTCTAGCTGAACCTGTAAGCCTTTTCCTGCGAGATTGTTGATCAACAGTCTGTTCTGGCGAGACATTGTTGATCAACAACCGTCTTCTAGGGACCGAAAAAAGGTTTGGTTGATAAACAATATGGATGAACACAACCCACAATTGAAACCATTGTTTTTTTCAGTTTTGTTGGGAAAAAAGCAATAAATTTGTCAGAAAGGTTTTGAACATATTCTTAACTTGATCTCTTGCATAAAATAAGGCATTATAAGGTACTTTCTTTTAAATTACCGATCTCTTTTACTCCAAAGGGCAGTGAAGAAATCTTGTTGTGTTTTAAAGAAACTAGAAATGTTCATAATTTGATCAGACAACGAAAAGGTTTATAAACAGCGAAAATTACAGGAGTAAGCATGGTTTTGACTGAAAATAGTAAAATAATGTTCAATTGATTTTATTAATATTGTCATTCATTTCCCATAGTAATAACCCCACAATTGTTGATAAATAAATCTGTTCTTGCGATTGCTGATCAGCAACTTGTTCGCCAGAAAAGGCCTTATGTGTGAACGCCATTCTTTTCCATGATCATGTCGTATACTGTACTGTAATTCGTTTGATATGTGCAGTGATAATCAGATAATAAGAATTAGCAGTCATACTTTGCCTCGTCACATTAATCAGGGTTGCAGATAAAGAGAGAACCACAGCCCATAGTAACCAAAAGTTAAAGAAGCGTTTTGAAAAAAAAAACTGCCTAGTGAGAAAATTTTTTCCATCTGACACTGACTTAGGAATGGTGACTATTATTTGAGTTCATCTTAAAAGTAAAAGTTTATTGCGAAAAGAAATTTATGGTAATTTCAGAAAAAGCATGACCCCCCCACCCCCCAAAAAAAATGCCGTCAGGTCGAAATAAAGATTGCATCATTAGAATCAGTATGGTTGAAAACTTTGAAAAGGGGAATTACAGTCCCCCACGTTGAACAGCAAGAAAAGTCATTTAAAAGTTAATTTCTCATACCTACGTGATTTTTATAAATTCCACTATCTGTGTTTGCCATATGGCACTAAAGATGGCACTTTGTGCCATTTCTCAAGGGGTAGGGCTAGCGGGCCACCAGAACATCGTAGACAGATCTTTAATAGCTCATACAAGTTATTGCTCATATATACTACTACTACTACTAACAATTCACCGCAGCACCAAGCCACCTGAGGCCAACACAGCTACGCACGCTTCTCCTCCACCCCAATCTATTCAAAGCCTCCCTTTTTACACCCGCCCACGAAGTTCCCATTTCCTTTAAATCTTTCTTTATGACGTCCTCCCACTCCAGACGAGGACGACCTGCTTTCCGTTTAGCCCTAGACGGTTCTTTTCATCAATTCCACCACCTTTAAGTGCCATATAGCACTAAAACGGCACTTTTGGTGCCACTTCTTAAGTGTAAAAGCTTGGAAATGTAAAACGGTACAATTGTAGTAATTATGGTCCGAAACACTTAACTAGAGGTTTACAAAAAAAAACTCTCGTATCATCTCCCTCCCAGTCCCCTTAGTAATTTTCAAAAATCGTCTGCTCACCAGCAGGCTACTGCAATATTAACAGGGTTAGCATGCTACCATACCATCGTAGAGAGATGTTTAATGGCTAATTTAAAAACTCTTGCTCATATACATGTTTTTTACAAATTCTACCATCTGTTAGACGTGACAGATTTCAGTGTTAACTATTCCGTTGGGAGAATTTGCTATGAACTTTGTCTTTAATACGGTCAGTCAACGATGAGCCACGCAAAATTATTTTTAAGATATCGAATGCTCTTAACAGGAAGAAATTCATATTGAAATTCCCGATGACTTTTCTTCGACACCTCCCCTTCCCCCTCCCCTACTCCTGTTTGCGAAAGTTCAGCTTCACCAAACATATTTTAATGTTCTCACTCTTTGCAATAAAAACCTTAGTTAACTCAATGTTTTATAATAGCCAATTACAAATGTATTTGCTGAATAAGGTTCAATAACTATGCTTTTGGTGATAACATTACCCTCCATAGTCCCCGGGGAAGATGCTGTAGTTACGGAATTATGGTCCTAAATTCGACTAACTGTCGTAGTAGTTCTGTTAGTAGAGCGATAGTAGTGTTCGGCGATATTGGCAAATATCGGAATATCGAAATATCGATATTTGAATTTCGATATATCGATATTTCGATATTCGATAACAATATTGACAAGGCCCGAGTAGGAAAGAACTAGTAGACCTAAAAACGTTTATTTGTACTAATTTATACTTCAGTATTGAGAAAAAACAAACAAAACTACCATCGTATACATGTGATGAATGCATCCAAAAAGCCGTGAAGGAGGGGGGACACATTATTGTCCAAGGAATAAAAGCATGTATATATTATCTCCCTTTAGGCGGTTTCGCCTCTCGCTAATCAGCTGACCAGCTTTGGAGAACACCCTCTCTGAAGGGAAACTAGTTGCTGGAACACAAAGGAACTTCAGGGCAACTTCTGCGAGGACCTTCCTAGACTGGTAGTGCGTCTTCCACCACACTAAGGGGTCAGTAGTACGAGCCACGAGCTTCTTACGATTGTAGCTTGTTAGATTGAGGATGCCCTCTGCAGCAGCTGTCGTTGAACTGTTCCCTTCTGTAGCACCGACAAGCTCATCATGGGCTCCCCATAGGCCGCCTAAGTTGTTGGATGAAGCCATTGCTTCAGTTATTTCGGCTGCGTCCACTGAAGTAGATAGGGAATCAAGCTCTCTTGCAATCCTTGCTTCTATAAAAGAAACGGCATCCTGAGATATATATCCGTATGCTTTCCGGAACCGTGGGTCGAGACACGTAGCCACTGCTATAGGCGTCACTTGCTCAAGTCCCTGAAACCGATCTTTCATGTGGCAGAACAAACGTAAACGTAACTGATCGGCTGCGGGAGTATCGCAAGTTTCACTCGAAATGGAGTTTAGATGGCGGATCAAGATCTTCGTCAGCGGCAGGACCTTCGAAATCGATGGGTACTTTTCCGCCGAGACTTCAACTGTGACTTCATCGAAAGGGCGAAGCAAGACTATGATAATCCAGAGACTTTCCCATTCGTCTTCCGTAAAAAGAAGCTCAAGCTTTCCAAGCATGGCAAGCGAACTAGAAACTGCATCCTTCACATCAAGCAAACTTTTGACCATCAGAAGAAGCGAATTCCACCTAGTGGCAACATCAGCTTTGAGTTTCTTTGAGACGACTTGTCCATTACACAGCTGGTTGCTTCTGAGTTTGTCCGCTGCTATGACACTTCAATGAAAGCAATTAACGACATTTCGGCATTTCGAAAGTAGCGGATTGAAGCACGTAGCGGAGTAGCGGACAACTTTTTCTTTTATTTTCCATTCTTCTGCTACTTCCAGCAAAAGTCTCTTGAGAGTTTCTGCTGGGTGACGCTCTTCGATTTTCTTTGTACTGATCACCCTGCTGTGCATCTTGAATTCATGAATAAAATGGACTGTAACGGCCATATAACCCTCTGTAGACCGTGATGTCCATGCATCAGTAGTAAGAGCAACATAGTGTGCTTTTCCAAGCTGGATGGAGAATTTTTCTTTTTCTTGCTGATAGTAAGTTGGGAGCAAGTCTCTCGTTATAGATTCAACACTCGGTAATGTGTAGCTGGGATTTAGAGCTCTACAGAACTGCTAAAAGCCAGTATTCTTGACCAATGAAAGAGGCTGCATGTCAGTTGCGATCATGTTGACCAGCAGACGATCACATTGTTTTTTCCGAGGATGAGACTTATTATACAAGGGCTGAGCAAACTCTGAAACCTTAACTTGTTTCTGTTCACTGGAACTTCTGTTCACTTCAGTTTCGTTCTCCATTTCTGAGTCTGTATTCGAGTTGGGCTCCTCTTCAGTACTGTTAGCAGGTCTTTTTCTTCCAGGGACCGGCTGCTTCTCCATTTCGTTGAACTCCTTCTTGTGATTGTTTTTTAGATGGGATCGGAGATTTGTGGTGTTACCGGCTGTCATGACGCTTAATTTGCAGACTGGGCAGACAGCAGACTTGGCGTTTACTTTCCGGAAGTACTTCCACAGAGGACTGCCCATTTTCTAGATCGGCGATCTAGATATTTATAGATATATATGAGATATTTAGGAAATAAACAAACCATTTGACTCAGAGTTTACCATAATGCTGTATTGAAATGTAGCAATAATTTCCAGTGGAAACTCATCCTCTAGATTCTATAAATCAAGCTTTTTGGGGATATAAAAGGACAACTCCAAGTAAGCCAAAAAAAAAACCCCTGAAAATAGGGTTTTCCTATCCGAGAATCTGGAAATTCCAGACTTTTTTAGATTTCTGGAATTAATTTCCACCATAAATGATTGTTATATTTGGATAGAGGATTGAATTCTAAATTGAATGGTATGTTCGTTTCCTAGCTATCTCATTATGGTCCTACATTTCAAATTTACAATTTTTATCAGGGGTAGCTAACCTTCAGCTATACCCATCATTGTTAGCAGTGGCAAAAACTCATAGGTGCAAGCTCTAGGCTAAATGAGATGCAGCAATAGTCAGCATTACAAGGAAACACAACTAGAGGAGACTTAAGAGAAGGATAAGCACAAAGGTGTCACTCCAAAAACATACAGCTTACCTTTGTACTTTCGTAACACTATCTCGGCAATCAAATTCGTAACAAAACCTACTGATCTTTGCTCCTCGCAACCAACTGACCAACTGAATGAATGAAATTGCAAATGGGAATGGTGTAACTCACCAACTTCCTGTTGGCACATTGCTTTTGATTTGACGCTTGTCTTTCAGTGCCGCGAAAAGTAAAATATCGAAATATCGATATTTGGTTTCCGATATTCGATACGATATTTTGGTCGATATATCGATAAATATCGTATCGTATCGAATATCGCCGAACACTAAGCGATAGACTCTGGATCAGAATGTCATGACACAAGTCCTTATCGGACATTTTTTTTTCTATCATGGTTGTGTGTCTTCTATATGATTAATTTTCTGATAATTCACTATTTTTGTAAATGTGATGCACTTATTTTTTGAATGGATAATAAACTTTTTGTTGTAAAGTGAAAGTTTTTCGTAACTGTCGAGGTTGTTTGGAGCATTCTCTAGGGATGTCATATCTCCCCTAGATCAGAAATGAAAAAAAATTTTTTTTTCAACTTAAAGTAAGGAGCAACATGAAAACTTAAAATGAACAGAAATAACTCCTTATATGAGGGAGATCCCTCCCCCCTCCCAAAAAAATTTAAGGACATTGTTGCTGCTACATTAAATTTAAATTAAAAACTGACAAAGATTAATTAAAAACAACAAAGTTTTTCTAAGGAAAATAAAGAGCGACGCTGAACCTCAAAACGAGCAAAACTTATTGTTTCACAATATTTCAAATTGTAAGGAATACACTTTAGTGTTGCTCGAAATGAAGATCAAATAAGCCATAACATGAACTCTAGAAATTCGGTTATTTCTCTCTATACAACGGAGAATTTTAAGTTATGATACAAATTCTAAAGCTAGTCTATAATCCTAATACTATCAAGATGGGTTCACTTCGGACTTGTCTACAAACTAATCATGAAATTTACTTTTAAAACCAAAACAAGAGTTTTGATTTTAACCAAATCAGTCATTTGACTGATCCATTGGGCAGAAGTGATACCAAATTAAACGAAAAAACAATAACAAAGCAACAGTCCTAAAATTCTATATTTATGTTGTAACAAGTGTCCTTAGTCGGTTTGCTTTTACTGTACCAAAACTCCTATACTGTTTTGTTTTTTCAGTAAAGCTCTAGTTTTCTATAATCCTACAAACATAGCGAAATACAATTAGTTGGCTTATTTGTACTAGTTTTAATGATGGTTCGTTTGATATCTAATAAAGACGCCACAATAAATTTCAAATCTACAAATACTTTAAGTGTAGGTAATAAAAAAAGGTTAATTTTTATAATTTTTGTAAAAAAAAAAAAAATGGAAAAAGGTGCGTGCCAAAAGCATGATTGTTCTACAGAACAGACATGTTTCTCTGATGCAAAGACTGGTTTTTTTGCCTTATAGCTCGACAATCTCTCCGTAATTAGAATTTTTCAATAATGCTGCCAAACTATTCTCTTAGTCTCTCTTAAAGATGAGTTGTTAAACGCAAAAAAATTGTAAAGCATTGTTGAACCTTGGATAGTTTAGTTGTTTACTGTATGGTAATACAAGAAAATATTCTAAATGGTTCTCTTTATAAAACGTTTCCTTTAAAAGAAGGATCGGTGTTGCCAAACTTAACCCTAATCCTTTGAGAATCAGAACACCTTTTAAACCCACTTTTAGCCGTGAAAATACAGTCTTGTGATAAAATCCCATGGAAACAGTTGAAAAGGGCATAACTGGCTTGTTGATTATTGAAAATTAGAATTTTGAAAAATGGAGCTCCTAAGAATTTGAACGTGAATAAATTTTTGCACTTACCATGAAAAAATAGTAGCCAAATCACTCACCTGCTTTGCGGTAGCGCTAGCGAGATTCTTTTTTATTTATTACAAACGCTTTGGGTAAAAATTTATGACAAGAAGTTTTGGTGAAGTTTCCAAGAGGGGCATTTTGCTATCTTGTAATTAGCTAAATCAAACTCAGAGATGAATCTAGGGTCAGAAATATACCGCAGTAAGACGTTTCTAAGCAATTATCTATAACCTTTCCTTTTTTCTAGTTAATTTTGGGTTTAAGTTTCTTTTTCTTCGGCTCTAGGATATATAGGATATAGGAAAATACCATTTGTGGGGTCTCATCGGGATTTTAAGATTTTTTTTTTTAGATTTAAGAAATAGCCTACAAGTCGTTAGACCTTTATAAATTAGGATTAAGTAAAGGTTTGAGGCTTGAAACGCTTTTCTTGCCCACCACTTGAGTTTTATATCTATTTCCAAAGGTTATATATCTATTACGCAGATGTTGTCTAAGATCAAGTCCCTTTGGAAGGGAAGGGATGAAGGTAAATGCTTCAAAATGTCTTGCTGAGACACTATTGAGAATCTTGATCCATTCCTAAAAGTTTCATTACCCAACTCAACCTCTTCCCAAGGAAGGACAAGTTCCTACCTTGGACTGTCGTTTCAATCAAGCATATAAAACATGTCGGTTTGGTTGGTTCATAAATCAAGATGCAATATTTTTTGTCTAAGCTATTTCTATACCCCCCCCCCCTCGACTAGACAATGCACGCTCGCTCAATCGGTTTTACGTGCTTTCCTTTGTCTTCTTCGGGGGTCAGCTGGTTAGACTATGTTTTATAAGTTTTATCTTCAACGTATTTCTTAACTTTTTTTTAAAGCGTGTTGTACCTCGTCCTAGATGTCGAAAGATATGGGGTCTTGTACCTTTAATATCAGTGTTATGCCTTTTTTTTCATCTGTAATTCTTGATTAAAAGAAAAGTCATAAATGAAAAATTATTCTTTAATAGCAATCTGAAACCCAAAAGGAATTTGTTTTTGTTGCAAAATGTATATTGTATAGCACGTGGCCTTTTGAATTACCCACCCTGTTGTCAGAGTCATTCTAGGGGTGGGGGGTCAACCGGGTGTGCTGCCCTGAGTGCTGCACCTTGGGGGGCTGCTGGAGGGTTTCCCACTTTGATCAATTTTTCACATTGATTCTGCTTTTTTTTGCTTATATTGGAGTCGAGAGGGAGGGTGTTGTAATTAATTTTGCCCAGGACACCACCAACCCTGCGAACAGCTCTGCCTGTCGTGTATTTATTCATGGGAGCTCTGCTATGGAGATTAAGCTAGCAGACACTCAAGGCCGTACCCAGGATTTTTTTTCGGAGGGGATTTTACATATTTTGCGGGGGGGGGGCTACACAAAAAACGCATACAAAAATTTTTATATCCATTTTTGTTACATTTTTACGAGTCAGACGAACATTTCGGGGGGGGGGGGTGCAAACCGCCCTAACCCCCTTCTCCCCCTCTGGGTACGGTATTGAAGACACTTGTTGACTTTGTTACTTATTTATGATTTTATTTCAGCCCTTTCGTCGACAAACAATTGGGACAGAAAGATTACAGCACGAAAGGATCCATAAAAATGTAAGTATTTATTACAGCAATTATTATACTTCTACTACTGCTACTAATACCCACTAATTACAGTATTAAGCAGCCTGAGGCCAAAGTAATTTCACATGCTCCTTCACACGACCTTTTCAAAGCCACACTCTTTACCCCCCCCCCCCCAATGCAGTTTTAATCCTTTAAAGCCATTCTTGTGACCTCTTGCCACCTCATTTGGACACAGCCTACTTTTTGTTTGACCCCACAGTGGTTGGAAAAAGCAAAATGTTTCACAATCAGCCATTGTATATCAGAAAAACATGGCCTAGCCTACTCTTTTGCTGTACGATATGAAAAACTCAACAGTAGAGCCACCTAGGCCATGGTTACAGAAAACAGAAACAAAACGAAAGCATCAACAAAAAAGCAGCAGAACAATAGCTCTGCCACTTTTATGCATATACTATCTTTTCAAATTCATCTTCCCAATCCTGCCGATCCTCTTTTTTTCCAAAGCAAACTCAGTGGTGTATCAACAGATGGATTTGCTTCTTCGCATGCCTAATACTACCTATATTATTGCTATATTATCTTTTTGTGGATTTGTCTCCTTGCCCAGTTTTTCTAATTTCAAGAAGAAAAATTCAAATGACCTTATTTTTTGCCGACCCCTTCCCCCTACAGAAAACGGAAAACCCCTAAGTAAATAGGCTAAATCATGCTCATACACGTTGACTAAATTTGTAACTAGACAGCTAATGACTTATGGTCGACATTTAAATAGATAAATTATGCTCGTACGTGTGGTGGATTAATGGTTAAGGGCTGATACGTCGAGTAAATGGTTAAAATATCCTCGTAAGTGTGGATTAAATTTCCAAATAGATAGTTCATGGCTGATTTATAAGTGGATGAATTGCACTCCTATGCGTAGACTAAATTTGTAACGAGATGGCTTCTGGCTAAAGGCTAATATGTAAATGCAGAAATTATACTCGTGTGCATCGTCTAATGGTTGATATATAAATTGATAATTTATACTCATGCCTGTGGACTAATGTCTAATGGTTCGGTTAATCTTTCTATCAGGTCTTCCAAAATTCGAAGCATAATGAAAGCTGTATATTTTAACAAATGTGGTAGACCCAGCGTTTTTCGGCCCCAATTGGGACGACAGAAACATGTTTTTTTCACTAATTGTGCTAACGTTTAATCTTTCTACAAGTACTTCTAGGATTTCAGGCATAATGAAAGTTATTCGCATTAACGAATTTGGTAGCCCCAGTGTCTTTTGGCCCCCAATCAGGACTACAGAAACATTCGTTTTTGTTTTTATTGCACTAACGTTTAATCTTTCCACCAGGACTTCAAAAATTCCAAACGTAATGAAAGCTGTTCGTGTGAATGAATTTGGTGGTCCCAATGTGCTAAGAGTTGAAACAGATGTACCAGTACCGAAACACACAGAAACGCAAGTAGTCATCAAGGTCGGATCTGCTGGCGTAAACCCTGTTGACACTTATATACGAATGGGCTTATTTGCAAACTTGCCACCTTTACCTTATATCCCTGGAAGAGATGGAGCTGGAAGAGTTGTTGAAGTCGGTTCAAAAGTTCAAACATTAAAGGTATTTTAAACATTGAAACTAGTCACTTATTCGTCTATAGGTTAAAGTACACGTGTAGTTCACTCCTGTTAGAATCTGACTACTAAAAAGGTGCTGCGTTTAATAGTTTAAGTCAGTTGGCTGTGGCTGAAATGTTTTAGGAGAGGCAGCTTTGGACTTACTTACCAAAGACCTCTAGGTTCTCACAATTTACTTAAAAATATTCAATTTTTTTCATATAATTACTCTATTAATTTGATCGAGTTTGCTGCCTCAAAAATAATTCCTGCGGTCGTGCGTGTGAAACTCAGCTGAATCTTTACTAGTTTTAGAATTTAATTTGATAGATAGAAAACATATAAAAAAGAGGAAATTACTTTATCGTGTTTTAATTATATGATGTTTTTCTTTCAGGAGATGGTAGATCACTTTTTTTCAGAAATATACGAGATAACTTTAGCTAAATCACTTTCTTTTATTGTTCAATAATTGCATTAGAGAATTCTTGCTTGCACAGTTCAATTCTATCTATTAGTTCGTATATGGTTACATCCTAAGCTTCCAGCACTCAAGGCTTGATGAAGATAAGGGAGGCGGCCGGCTAGAATTTTCTGTCGACATTTGAACTAAACATCGCTGAAGTTTACTAGAAATCCGTTATCGAGCGATAGAGAGGCATAAAAATTGATGAATTTAATTCATACAAAAGTAATATAAACATAAAAAACAGGCATCTCTAAGGGTACCATATAACAATAATGACAATTTAATTTCCAGCTGGAATACACTAGAAACTAGCTTAAACTCAACTTAAGAGAATTTTACGTGCTGTATCAAAATGAAACTACCTTATTCAATAAAGTAACGAGTTATTTCAGTTTGTCATTTAAATTACAGAAAAAATTGTTCCTAACTGGACAAATGTAGAGGGCAGGTAATTCATTCCTGAGTATCCCTGAATATCTGCATTCTATAATATTTTTTATAACGTAATGTGTTTGTGTGTATATATTTTCAGTTTAACCATCCCCGTTCAAAAGGTAGTTTATTGGGCTACTTCAAGGGGGTCTGCTACGTATTTTCTAACTAGATGTAAAAAAAAATGTTTATTATCAGCATAACTTCTAATTCTGATTAGAACTTAATTCCAAAAATTTTGGTCCAGTATGAGGCAAGCTAAACCCTGATCGTATTGCTAGCTTCTCAGATATTAAGTAAAATTTCCTTTGATGACCAATTCAACCAAAATTTATATTCCTTGTGGAACATGAGATATTGTAACAAACTTACAGACGACTTTTATCTTTTAAAAACAATCTATTAAATGATAGTGAACCCTCACAATACGATGAAACATCAAAACTTTGTATTGAAAACATAAATACCCACAACTGCCAAAGGGAATATTGTATCAGAATACTTAAACGGGTGGATCACAAAATGTTCTAAAAAGGAGGCATTTATAAGACATGACGTATAGAGCCCGCGCATAACCAAAATCCATAATAGATGGCTCTCTGCTTCCCCTCCATAAAGAAACAATGCATGACAATCAATTCTGTAGTGCTACTTGTCGTTAAAAACAATAACGTTTTTGAATATATACAATATTGAAAGTTTTGCCGAATACTTGGTTATATGTAAAATTCTTATTCAATTCTTGTCTTATTATTTGTAATTCGTGTTTATAATTCTTTTGCGCCCACAGTCTTTTTAAGGGCGATCCCTTTGACACCACCTTAGCTGCGGATTTGCTTACTCAGAAGCTATAACCCTGGACGGATGCGTACCGAACTGGTGCTAATTAACTGCACACTTACATATTCGCCGCCAGGCCCAGGCATGGCTACGTGGCAGGCTTTTATAGATTGATTTTTATTGTTGCTTGTCTTCTAACCGCAGACAATGTGAACTTCTTTGCTTGTCTTCTAATCGCAACAATGTGAACTTCTTGAAGTAATAGCACCATCATAGCTTCGCTACAGCCACTATGGGAAAAATGCGAATTTTTCCTTAAAGTTGAGATATATTTAAATCGTTTGTGTGGTCAGAAATGTTAATATGCCAGCTTTAAGAAAAAAAAGACTATGTAGCCGAATTCGACGCGGCAGGCTTGTATATATTGATTCTCACTGTCGCTTGTCTTCTAGCTGCAAACGGCTGTGAGGTAGATTAAAAGTGGCGTATGCCTCTTTTTTACCATCATGACGGTACCAGATAAGACAAGTCTGACTGCACCATTCGATTCCTCGTGCTAAGTTTACCCACGACACATACATAACTCATTTTCAACCAAAACGGCATATGTCGCACTTTTAGTTATCGCAGCCGAGCTAGGAATATTAGTGAAAATGCTTTGTGTTTAATATAGAGGAGAAGGACCTTGTACAGGGATTAAATTTAAAAAAAAAACAAGTTTTTTCAACTGAAAGTAAGAAGCAAGATTAAAACTTAAAGCGAACAGAAATTATTACGTATATGAGGGGGGTCTCCCACTCGGCAATACCTCCCTCTTTACGCTAAAATTCGAATTTTATCCCAATTCTGTAAGAGTGACTCCTAAATCACAAAGGCCGTTTAATTAGAATAAAAAGCTCTTTTAAAAGTACTAACAAAAACTTTAGCGTTAGCCTTTTTTTAAAAAGAGGCTAGGAATAGGTGAAGATTAAAAGCTGACGCTAGTTAATCAAAAGATACATCAAGTGGACAGTTTCAATTACCTTGGCAATATTATAAGTAGACTGTGGCTGCAGTGTAGATGTTAAAAGTTAAACACAAATAGCGACGAAGACCACACTTCCTTTCCATCATAAACAAATAAGTAGAACAACAGGGAAATTTTGATACAAGACAGTGGAACGCAACTTTAAATGAATATTTCGACCCTATATCCAAGGGCCGTCCTCAGCAAAACAGACGAAGAGAATAAAAACACTATAAAAGAAACTTACATTAAAATTCAATCATTAAAACTGTTTAAAAACTTTTAAAATAGCCCTAATATCATTACTTCAAGGAAGTTCAACCAGTCCTGGTTGAACTTCCTTGAAGTAATGATATTAGGGCTGTTTTAAAATTGAGCTGACAAGGATTAATTTAGCACTATTGCTTTATTTACAGTGGTAATGATTTCAATGGGTAATAGTCGATTTACGGTTCTTGCTGTATTTTCAGGGGGCAATGATTAATTGATCGATCTTGCTATATTTTCA
>JAQQPU010012898.1:0-14282 GCA_029168905.1 Artemia sp. Kazakhstan ARC1039
AAAAAAGCTAGATTGGAAAAACTTGATTGCAGGAGAGTACGTTGTGTCTCGGTACGTTGTGTGACAGGTGTTGCCAAGTTTTGCATTTTGTTCGCTTGTTTTTGTCCTACTATCAATTTTATATGTCCCTTTAAATATCTTTTTTAAATGTATATATTATCTAATTATTTTTATTACCAGTTTTTACCTTTTTAACTTAATCTGACACTGCATTTTAATAACTTTGACTTAGGAATGATTTTTCATTCTGTTGTTGCTCTTTTGGTATTGTTTGCCAGTTTGCTAGTTTTCTTGTTTTTTTTTTTTTTTTATCTTGGACGGCACTAATCTCCTAAATATCTAATTATTACGTTGATGTTTTAATTTATGTGTAGCATAAAAAGAGGAATATTTTATTTTCTTCTTGCAATCTATTTTTTAAGTAACTTACAGAATTACATTAATTTTTTCAATATTTCCCCATGGGCTCAAATGAAAGGTGCCACACAACCGATCAAGCTCGCGAAGGAGTCTTGATGATACTTTACATAATATTTTTTAACGAAATATTGAATAATGAGATAACAACAGTCATAAAACCAGAAAAAAACAAGAAAAATCGTTACATTTATCGAATTTGCGGGGCTGCAATCTATAGGGCTATACAGAATTACCAAGAAACGTACCCTAAGAATACCCCAAAGACTAAGTAAACAGAGATCACTATGACTTGATGTTGCAAAATTACATTTCTCAAATCTATGGGATCTATAGGACTATGATTTATGGGCACTATGCATAATAAACAAAAAACATACCTTAACAATGCAACAAGGAATGTGTGAACAAAGATCACAATGACTTGGTGTTGTATAGTAATATTTCTCAAATCTATAGGACTATGATTTATGGGCATAGTGCATAATAAACAAGAAACATACTTTAACAATGCCCCAAAGAATGTGTGAACAAAGATCACAATGACTTGGTGTTGTATAGTAACATTTCTCAAATCTATAGGACTATGATTTATGGCATTGTGCATAATAAACAAGAAACATACCTTAACAATGCCCCAAAGAATGTGTGAACAAAGATCACAATGACTTGGTGTTGTATAGTTACATTTTTCAAATCGATGTGGTTGAGAATAAACAGGAACACCGGCTTCTATGTTTCCTTGGCCAACGGCTGGTCCAAGACTGGAGGCGGCTACGCCTCTTTTGGATCGTATAATGAGCCCTGCAGTTGTTTGCTTGTGCAGGGTTCTGGCGTGTGCTCTTGCAGCGGCTGCCGAAACGCAGTTGGCATGCTGTGAAAAATAAAGAATGAAATAATGGAAAGACACAAATATTTTAGGAGCCCACGATTAGATAGATCAAAAATAAATTGCAAGGCAAATGACTTTTATACCGTCGTATCGACAAAACAAGAATCTAATTAAGGAGGAATGAAATACCTTTTTATGATATTTGTAACTTCTCATGGTACAATTCTAATTGTATTTAATTGACATTTCTTATTTTGGACCCTCTAAGGTCAGGAATGGTTTCTACGAAAACTCACAGACACATGGGAGCTGAGTTGCAGCATGGACGTCATCCCACTGTGGCTGAACAGACTGCTCCACACTTTTCAAGTCCCAGTCATACTTCCGTTGTAAGATGTATCTTGGGTAACGTCTTATGCAGCTACCCCTAGGGCACCACTCATATGCTGTATTTGGAAATTTATTTTCTGGGACACCAAAGACGAAGCCAAGGTAGGTACTTCTCTTAGGTTTTAGAAGGTCAGTAACTAATGGCTGACCGGTTCGCCGGCGGACTTCTATGTTGGTGACCCTTTCCTGTCACTACACATTTCAACATTTCTTTCCCCTTGCTCATTTTCATTCTAAATTATGAATTCCTTTCTTGCTTGAATGAGCCTGATTCATTATTTAGGCTGAATATTACTCGTATATCTTGATTCAAAAACATTCTACAAATTTATGTGCCGAAGTTTTTCAGTGAAGTCAGAGAGAAAGAGAGCGAAAATTCCTTCAGGCAACATGAAGAGGGGATTTACCCCCCAACATACCTTCATTTCAAAGAGCATTTTTAAACTAATGTTGCAGAATCGTTGCTGAGGGGACGATAGCACCGCTCTAATTGTACATATACTTTTAATTTCAAATTCACACGCTTACCTACACAAATGTAATACGGAAAGAGGGATTCCCCAGGAGCAATATCTCCCCTCCCCCCTTCCCCATGAACTATAAGATAACAGGGCTTAACATAAAAAGTTCATTTATGACCCCCTTCCCGACCCATACACAAATAATTGTTAAGAGTATGCCGTTTTACGAGGGTGATTTGTATTTTTAAAGGATTACCAGAGCGTTAAACATAGGCTTTCAGAGGAAGGGGTTAAGGAGGTCGTGAGCTTCCTCATAGTCAAGAAAAACCTGCATAGGTTGCTAAAAACGAATAAGAATTAAATAAAAGAAGAGCTTTCTCAAATGAAAGTGCAGAGCAGAGTTAAAACTCAAAACGAATAGAAGTCAAACCATAGACCAGGGTGGCTGGCATCACACCAACTACTCTTTACACTAAAGCTTAAATTTTATTTGATTGAGAGAATAATTAGTGTCTGTAAAATTCTGCAATTTGAGCGAGAAGAGTTGCAATTTTGGCGTGCAGAACTTAGGAGGGTGGCAGCCACCTTCACATATAGGATAATTTTTGGTCAAATTGAGTTTTAAAGTCATTCTTTATTTAAAAAAAAAACTGTTATATTTTTTTAATTTTATTCAATTAAAAAATCAATTTACCACAAGAAAAGTGAAGAGGTAATTTAAAACTTAAATTAATCAGGAAATTCAGACTCAAAATATACATATATTACCCCATATAAGTGTGGGGAGTGGCCACAACACCACTTAAAAGCGTAATGTCATTTGTTCTATTCTGAAACCAAAAGATAATAATAGAATGAAAGTTTTCTTTTACCAATTGCTTTTTCATAGATAGAAATGGAAAACATCTAGTGAAACTAAACTGATTGCTATGAATTTACTGATATATGGATAGAACAATGTACAATAGGATCATTCCCAAGGCTCCCCTAAATAAATCAAGAGTCAACAGAGCACGTGTACAAAGTTGAAAGAGGGAGGGGGACTCGCACCTATGAGCCCAGTTGGTACCCTATTAAAAAAATGAACGTCCTTGCCCAATTATCTTTTCATTAAGTTGCAACCTGACCTCCTCTATACTAAAATGTATCTTTTATCCTTTATCACTATATCACTAAAATGTATGAAGCCTCTGTCCTGAAATAGGCAATTTCAAAATTTAGTACAGATTGTAATGGCAACCATATTTCGTTGCTTAAAAGGGGAACTACATCTCCAAAATTACTTCTGAAGGAGCCCCATTTCAACTTTCTAGGACCATACGCTCTACCTCATGCGACTGGATGAAAATAATAGTGGGAGATACAATGCCTTTTTAGGTCTGCACAAGCGTGTCATAATTAATGACTTGAAACTCTTGAATTTCAACTGTAATGAACATTAGAAACAATTTGTAATATGCTTATACTTTGATTTCGACTTCTACATTGCAATATCAGCCTCAGATTTGTAATCAACCATTTGAAAAAAAAATCCCTATGAACTCAGCTAGAGCTTGGAAGAAATCTGTCTTCCGAGTTGTCCTGCATACTATAAACTGTGCTTTGATTAAAAAAAATTATCATTTCATCCTTACACTACTAATTAGTGACTTCAGAACCACTAATTATCAACTCCGATGAAAACAAAACATCATTTTTGTACTGACCATAATCTGATTTTTGACTTCTACATTGCAAAATTAGCATTCTATTTGCGATTAGCGAGCTAAGAAGTCCTTTGAGATAAAATATAGTCAAAATATCACCCAGTCAATTACAAAAAGTTGCTCTATTGAGAAATACAGCTTACATAATATCTTGTTTTGAGATCCTCATACTACAATTGAGAGTTTTAAATGCTTTGGCAGAAAACAAACCCCATCTGAAATATGTACTTACTGGTTTTTGATTCATGAAAGTCATCCTGCAATTTTAATATTTTTTAAATATAAACAGTTAATAATTCAGGACAATTTCCAAAAGTTCCCTTATTTCGTTAATTCTCTTAATGGGCATGGCTCAAAATAAGGGTCTTCGTTTGACTTGGAAATTGCTGTGGAAAATCATATAGATCTGTCAACCCATTGCGCCACCTGAAAATGCTGACATCGCTGGGAAAAAAATGACCGACGATCCGGAAGCCAATAGCAACAGGCTATCTGGCTGGAAGACTACCATTAGGCAAATACTAGATACTATAATGAGCCATCCGAAAGCAGGAAGTAACTATATAATGAGGCTAGAAGAAAAAGAAAAAAAAACACGGGAGACATAACTCTTAAATGAGATTAACCTAAGGCTTGGATTATGATAAAGCAGATTAATAAATTCATGAGTGAATTAAGTTATTTCTCGGGATTTGATTCTGGTGATGGGATTACTTGAAAGTGTTTCCATAACAGTCCAAAGAAGAAGAAGAAGAATCCAGTTAAATATTGGTTATTTCAAAACGTAAAATGAATGTCTACTGTTACCAAGCTGCAGCACAACAAAGTCGAATTTTTTTTTTCTAAATTGATATATTCTTATATAACTGGTATAAGGCGAGGGTTCAGTATTCCCATATTAGTTGTTATCGATCAAGGGTGTTATAACTCTACCCAGTATAGAATAAACAGCCCCAACATATTTTAAAGAGAGTGCCATAGCCTGTCCCATAGTATTCTAATGAGAGCACCATAGCTTGCCCCAATGTATTCTAATGAGAGCGCCATAGCCTGTAGTCTTCGCGTACAAAACAAAAGCCATGCATAATATGCGTTCTGAAAAAGGTTTATTGTGCTGATCACAAGATGTCTTTGCAAGCCTACGGAAACAAGCCTAGTGAGAAATAAAGTGATAAAAGACGTATATATTTTTATTAATACCTTTATGAATATTTCGGATATATTAAATCATCACTAAATAGTGTACCAAATAGTTTTAAATTGTTGAAATCTGACAAGTGAAGAAAGTAAAATCTTTATAGTGACCAGCGGTTACTACGAGACGTGAATACCGAAAGAGTTACCGGTTACCGGAGCGGTTAACAGAGTTACTACTGGGAGTTAGTGTGCTAATCATAAAGTGTATATTTGATATATTGAAGATAGTTCAGCCTGGTCATGATTAGGACACACCAAAATTAGTACGTATAGCCAAAAGCGTATGAGGTATTTTTGTTCGAAGTTACCAAAACTACCTACGGGTTACCAAAAAACTTTTTAAAAACACATTAAAAATTTATTTATTCGCAATTTTGTTACGTTTTAACGAGTTGAACAAAAATTTCCGGGGGGAGGGATAAAATACCTGAACCCCCCCTCCCTCTTTGGATACGGCCTTGCTCAAAGAAAATCTATTGTAGTCGTATTTACTGCACACAAAGATGCCACCTAATCATTCAGCCTCAAACTGTTTGATTTTTAGTAAAAGCAAAAATTCTGCTATGACAAGTTTTCAAATATAAATTTTCAATCCTACAAAGATTGTAAAACTTAAGATACACCCTTTAATTTTGCACATAAAGTTCTCAAAATATATTAAAACTTGGTCTTAAAATTAGGGATACCTACATTGAGAAATAAAATATTTAAAATCAAGAATTTTTCTTACGGAAATGGCATCCAAGGGTAAGTAGTCTAGCTTATCCCAAAGCTGTTTCCACTTCATTGGCAAATGGCCAAGTTCTTGCTCTAATTTAGTAATCTCACTGTGGAAGTAAGTAAAAGCATCCGGTATAACAAATTCCACACTATCATACCTGGAAAAAAAAAATTTACGTCTCGAATTGGCAGAAGAAACAGGAACATCAAAACAAGTAAATAAGCTTAAACTTTTAATCAAAGTTTAGCTTCGATTAAAACTAATTACAAAGTTCAAACTCTGTAATCAGTAAAAATCAGTAATAAATGAACAATCTTAGAAAAAATCCTCAGTTCTTCCCTCTAAAAGACTTACAAGGCAAAGAGCTGAATAACTTTGTAGTATTAATTATTGATCACTGATTGTACAATTGTATAATACAATCAGTAATCGTATATGATTTATATAATTTATAAGTTATATGACGATATAAATTATTGATTATAATTGATATTATTAATTATAAGTATATTATTAGTGATTATTCCTAGTAGATACCCTATAGTCTTTTCACATTAATGCCAACTATGAGATGAATTACTGTAAATTACCGTCACTTTCAGTAGCTAGAGCACTAATAATAACAATAATAAGAAATTAATAACAGTAATAAGAAATTGATAATAAAGATAATTTCTTAAACCATATTAGCCTGCCATAATAAAAGAAGAAAAAGTGGGGTTTTTAAGGCCAAATGAAAATACTGAAAAACACAAAACGAACATTTCGAGAGGACAACCGGCTCTTCTTCAGCACGAACCAAAAAAATATATATACATTTAAGGAATATGCCAAAAAGGGCAAAGAAAACGCCAAAAACAAAAGCGGAGAGTCAATGTGTAAAAAACCCAACAAAACAAACCAATGAAAAAACAAAATCGGATTCTGTGCAAATCGTTTTTAATGGTGAATGACTCGCTTCTTTGGTTGTTAGGTATTTGGTTTTAATTTTTCTAATTCTTTTTTTTATTGAATTTTATTCATCTTTTAATTTTGGTTTTTCATTGGTTTCTTTTTCCGCATTGACTCTCAGCGTCTGTTTTCGTTTTTTTCTTTGCCTCTTTTTTGGCACATTCCTTAAATATATTTTTTGATTACGCTGAAGAAGAGGGGCAGTTGTCCTTTCAAAATATTCGTTTTGAGTCTTTTTGGTATTTTCATTTGGCCTTAAAAACCCCATTTTTGATCGTTTTTTTTTTATTTTATAAAACTAATAACAATAATAACAAAAAGAGAAAACAATAATAATAACACTAACAATAGTATATCATGGTTTTCTTTTATTTTAAACCACCTACTAGCGTTTATTTATGTTCGATTTTTTTATTTTTGTAGTTGCATACTTTTACTTACCATTTAATTGTTCTAATTGTATTTTTATCCTTTGTGCTTGTGCTAGCTTTGTGCTGTTTTAGGGAATAAAGTCCGTTCCTGTAGCCGTATAATGGTAGGTTAGAATCCAAGGTCAGCCTTCAATTTTGGGTACAATAATTTTTGCATCGCTAGCACATCATTAACAAGCGTGAAGACAAGTGCAAGCCATTTCCACCACGACCAAGAAAGTACGACTTAAGCAACCAGACTACATAATGACGCCCCCTGAAGGGCTGCATTTTCCAGGAGCCATTAGCAGAGCCTTCTTCTTTGATGGAAGGAAAAATTGTTAGGGGAAATCTTGGAACAATGTCGTTAGAAAAGATTTAGAACCACCCTGGGGGTCTCGGCCCCAAATGGGGGAAGTACCACTGGAATTTATTTGACAGAAGATTTTATTATTTTTTCCGGTGAATCCTAATAAATTTAGTTAAATAGCCGGAATCCAGCCAAATAGTCAAACTAGAACAAAACCCTTCTCTCTGCTTAAGATGCGTCGACAGTGTCTTGAGGATCTCTTGAAAGCAAGCAGAAGAGGGGAGAGAACCTGCCAGAAGCGTCGTATTGACCTTAAATTACAAGAAACAGGTGAGCAGTCATTGACGCTTCCCTTGCTCCTGGTTATCTGTACGGCTACTTTGAGACATCTATTTAATCGGACAAAATTTTGGATGATTTACACTCAGAATACGAAGTGAATTTTTTTGCAAAAAATAGGTTTTGCAAACAAGGAATGTCGAAGAAGTTAGTGCTTAACCCGTTGCTGAACTTTCTTACTCGAGCACTTACGAATGGTATTACGTTGGACGTGATAACATGCAAAGCGACTGGTTTTTATCACCAAGATTCCATTATTAAAGCGGAGGAAGTTGTGGAAGAAGAATTGGAAATTTCTACTGGAACGGTGAAGCATACAAAAAAAGAGCACTATGTAGTGGATATTTGCAAAATTTTAGTCACTGCTGTAAAAGAGGGTAAGCCTACACCAAAATTTGTTATTCCTTTGCCATGTCAAACCTCCGCTATAGGTGACACAGTATCCTAGACTTTGATATTTAAAGCTAACGAAAAGTCTAGGAAGGTTGATGGTTTAGTGGAATGCATGAGCTAGAGTAGCACAACCATAAATGACTCCTTTCGGCAGCAGTTTCAAAAACCTTCCATAGCTACGACATATGCTATTGTTCATAAAAATTGTCCCAAAAACATGGTGTCACCAAGCGACCGTAAGACTTTCGTCGACAATTTCTGTCCCGAGGAATCAGGCGAAATCTCCAAACTAAAACGATCAACTTCTGAATGGCACATTGTGGTAAAATTAAAGGGCGCAGGTAAACGGATTGCTGAAAACATGAATAAACTTAAACCCTCGATTGAAGCAAGTGTGAAGCTATCCCTCTTTATCTGTGTCGTGAAGGGAGTCCCTGAAAATTTGAGCGAAGACAGCTTAAAAGATCTTATTTCAAAGTGCTACAAAACGCAGCTCATTTCGCACTTTTAAAGTGTATTTTGATTCTCGCGAAGACCTTGACGAATTCCTAAGGAAATCAGTGAAAATCGGTTACGAACGGCTTGCTACCCAAGAAATCGTGTTCACTCCAAAACGTTGTTATTCTTGTCATATAAGTCACATAGCAGCTGATCGTGGTGATACACCCATCTGTTCGAGGATACGGATCCTCCGATCACCAGTCAAACCGAAGTACACAATGCACTGCAAGGATGTTCTGCGTATCATGTCAAATTGTGGACCATACTTCCGATAGTATTAAGTGTCCCAAAAATTGCAGAAAAAGACACTCAATTACGCCATGAACCTAAGCTCATGCCAAAGTTAAAAGCTGACTCTGTACTCTTGGAGCATAAATGGTGGTCTTATTAATAAAATCCAAATATTATGCAATATTACTAGGAAAAGTGATATTCTGTGCATCCAGGAATACTTTTTGACCTCCTTAGCTTGAATAAATCTGGCTTGCTCACCTAAGCTCATATTATTTTGAAATAATAAATCTGGATGTTGTTTGCTATTCTGTATTTGCTAAGCGTGTTAATGCTTGAAGGCGACCCTCAGATGGCCTAACTACCTATGTAAAGCGTGATTTGAAATGTAGTATTTTTGATGAGTGCGATAATTTCCTACTCATTGCTCACTGCTCATTGAGGATTATGCGGTAATTAATGTTTATCTGCCAGTATATTATTGCAATGACCAGTCTGAACGTCTATTTTCTCTGACTTGTGACTGAATTGCTTCGTGTCTTAATAAAATTAAGCGTCTGAAAATACCATACATTTTAATTTTAATTGCAATCAGTAGGAGATTTTAATTACAATCGTAGCGCGGATGATTCATTACCTCTTGTTTCTCTTCTACTTATTACATTTGATGATTGGTTTGAATACTTCACTTATTTACTTCACTTATATAACTTCACTTCAGTTATATTTAACTTCACTTATATTAAAATTATAACTTAAATTATATTCATCCATCATCTTCTACTTCAAACCTCGATCACATGGTTGGATTAAAAGATGTTGAACCAACATCAGTGTCAGTTTTGTCTGAATATCAAGTTTCTCATCACTTGCCTATTTCAGTTAGCTTACTCGTACCACTTTGCACATATGATAGTCCAGGATCAATTAGTAATGGCAACAAGCCAAGTTTTCGTCGGAATTGAAATAAAATTAACCATTCCCTTTTTTATCGAGGGTTCAGATTGAATTCTGCGCAAAATTCAGCCTCCTTTTCAGATTTTGGTGCGAAATGTGGGATCACAAAAAGAGATGTTGTGCGTTTGTTATTGGATATTTACTGTGGAGAAATTTGTCACAGTGTATTAACAGCAAAAAAATAGCTGTTCTACTAACCCGTATTTGTCCCGGTATTGTCCCAAAGTAGTCACAAAATTTGGCTCTAGTAGAAGCGTGTAATAAACCAAAGTTGTAGTTCCACATTTGAAAAGAGTGTGGACGACCCAGATTCGATATACTGAATCAGATTTGAATCTGCACTAGCGCGAAAATTGAAAGACACCCTTTCTCAGCATAATAAAGACATAATCAATGAGTCATCCGATAAAATTAGAAACGACCCGAATTTACTGTGGAAAATAATTCCCCACTCAGTAGCTCCTTGTAATAACGCTAGCTTAGGAGGGTTTGAATGGCGGAATGCTTGTTCCGGAATACTTATTCCGCTGTCTGAATGACTCACCCATTATACAGCTCGGTTCTCTGCCCCATATGACAATTTGGAAAAGATTTATGAAGAGCAGCTTGAAATTTCTTGATACAGAGATCACCTACTGACTTTATGGTTTCCCTAACTGCCATTGAGCGTAGTTTGAAGCACCTAAAGGTGAAAGCTTCTTGCGGGACAGATAAGGTTTGCGCTATGCATTTGAAGAATGGAGAAATCCTGCTGTTTTAATGCAGAGAATTTTCAAACAGGGAGTAGTTCCATCGTCTTCCTGCATTGGTGACTTGACAACTACTCCCAAAAATGGAAAATCAACTACTCAGCGTTCTTGGTTCCGCCCGATAACTGTGTCGACTACCCTCTACAAGCTGTTCTTTATCGACAAATTGAAGCATAAATATTATCCCCCTTCGTAACAGTTCAGTTTTCAGCCAGGTCTAGGGTGTTCTGAGACTCTAACATCAGTAGCGAATGTCTTAGTCGATGCAGATGATAGAGGTGAAACGCTTATTTTGGCTGAACATGATGTCCGTCGCGCATTTGAATCATTAATGGATGCCATCATGCTTTTGTTTGCAGAAAAACGAGGAGTGAATAAGTCTGTCATTAGTGCTTTGCGAGACATGCACTTGATGCTAAAAATTCACCTCAAGTTGCCTCCCGAAAAATGTAGCCCTTCCGTACCATCTAATAAACTTGTTGATGTTTGCAAAGGTACCAGACAGGGAGCTGTCTCTTCCCCCGCACTTTTCAATAATTACGTCCTAGATCCTCAAGCACAGTCTCCCTCGTCTTGTGTCCTGCTTGGTCTTAACATTTCTCTTGTTTCTTATGTTGATGACATTCTGAATATCAGCCAGTCTTTAGAGAGGATTTCCAATATCTTTGAAAGTTAAGCCAAGAGTACGCTGATATAGGTCTTGATTTTAACCCTCAACAATCAGAAATAGTGCTATTCAACTGAAAAAACTCGACTTGGTCCTCTTCAGTCCGTCTGGGAAGCTCTGAAGTCAAATCTGTCGAGCAGATAACATACCTGGGACTCCGAGTTGGCTCATCTTTTAAGCATACTCGTCAGCTGCTAGTAGTTCATATTCAGCACCACATTTGCATTACATATGCTTCGACTTAACAGCACCAGCACCAGCAAAGCTTCGACTTAATAGAGCAACTTTATACAACACCATTGCAATGTCCCATATTCTTTATTGCGTACCCTTTTGGAAGATTTTTACTCAAATTGAAAAAAAGAAGGTATCGATGTTTCAAGTTTCCCAAGTGCCTACTTCACCTTCCCCCCATGGATTCGAAATACAAAATTGATTAAACACTACGAGATCACAGAGCCATATGTAGCAGTTGAAAAGCAAATTCGAAATTATAATTCAAAGGTTCATAACCCCCCGTGGCACAATTTACTCCTACAGTAACCGAGTGATTTGCTATATTAATTGTATTGTTTATTTATATGTAATATTGGTTTATTGGTTGATTCCTTTTTTTTGTTGTGTTTGGTGATTTATCTTTAGTTTTTCCTATTTATTGTTTTGCTCCGTCATTACTTTTGTTAGTCCGACGGGTATTCAATAAATTCAATTCAACGCTTTCTTTGTCATTTTTTTATTATAAAAGTAAAAATTAACGCATTGTATGATCGCATTTCAGAGGTCCATTTGATAGACAAAGGTAAGAATTGACCTACAAAATATTTTATAGATAACCATCCTTAAAAGATTCAGCCCCCTAAGACGCCCTAAGTTGCCCCCCCCCGGGGCCGGGAAATGGGAAAAAATATTATACAGCCTATATCCCTTGGCTATCTGGATATGAACCCTCTTACCCCCCCCCCCCCTCCACCCCCATTCCTCATATATTTCATAAGAAATATTAATATTAACAATCTTACCCAACAGTTACAATACGTCTTTGCGACGACGTCGTATAGTCTTCCATAGCCGATTCTTCCATTGCTCGACGGTCTTCAAATGCCACTTCAATATCATAGGACGGCCCGTGGGATAGATTTTCTTCAAAATAGTAGTTCCAAATGTATAAACTCGATATATTGCTACATGGCCGAAGTACCTATGATAAAGTATTAGCAAGATTACACTCATCAACACAAACACTTTTCGTGAACATTGGCTAGACGGATAGCGAAGTACAGTAGGAAAATAGATTTATCCGACTAACCCCATCTGCTGATTCAGTGATTTTATTCAAGGGTGTATCTAGGATTCTTGTTCGGAGGGGGGAGGGGGACAAAAACTTAAAAAACGCATCAAAAATCTATTTATATGCATTTCTGTTACGTTTTACGAGTCGGACAAAAATTTCGACCTTTGGAATCCTGAGCCTCACTGGATACAGCCTTGATTTTATTTGCAGTTTTTTTTTTTTATTATTTCACATTTTTGGATACATTTTTGGTTTTCTCTGTCAGTTTAGTTTAGTTATTATTGCTTGGTGCTGATTTGACGGGTTTTTAAGAATCAAATAAATCAATATAAATTATTTTCATTACGCTACAAATAGGAGACTAAAAGAACATTTTTGATTATTTAAAGAAAGAAGGTGATCACTAAAATTGGGCCTTCCTTGCCCAGGTCAGTAAAAAAAGAAAAAAGAAAGGTACAGAATACGGCACTAGACTTTATAGTCCCTATCAGCGGGGCTGCGTTTCATGGCCCTTCAGACGGGGAGTGCGATGGCGGGTTGGGGGCCAGCCATCCTGTGCTTTTGCACATCCGTTTTGTTTACCTTCCCCAGATTTCTACAGGTATCCATTTAGAGCTGGATCGACTCTGGCCGTGCTTACACATCCACGTAACTGACCTCCGTTACAAATCAAATAACCAGCGAAGCACTGGGTTGGTGGTTCTTTCGATCTAAACTAGGAGTGTCAACTTTCTTATTTTGGGAGCCAGAGGCATCTAAACTCGGGATAGCAATTTGCTACTTCTGGTTCCCTAAGGAAATGGATAAATAGAATAGATGGCATCAAAATATCTCCTTATGTGTAAGTTATATCAGCCATCAATACTTTTTAGCATGGATAAATGTTTAATTTTTAAAACTTTTTATTTTTGATTCCCAGGGACGGGAGGGCTTATATATCAACGAGGTCCTATACCCTATTTTCTTCTAGATGTACTGCTCACTTCTTTGTCCTAGTATTTCGGTTATAGCAAGGAACAATCCCACTGGAGGCCCTGGACAAATAAAGAAACTAATCCGTATCCAATCTGTAATCTAATCCGTATCATCGTTTTTAGATAACTTTGAATTTCTGGGGAGCCAAAATTAGCAGGCTGTTGCCCCGGATTCCAGCCCAAAGAAGCTAATCCCATAAATATTTACCAAATCATACTATTGAGTTACGACTAAAGTGAATATACCACTCGATGCCCTTTTTTATGTTCTTTACGAATATAATAATCATTTTGTCGGAAATGAATTTTAGCCCCCACCCCTATATATATATATCAATTCAGGGTATATATTTGCACAGTAGGGGAGTGGGGGTTATCTTTATTTCTGATGTAAATGAGAGGTAAGTTTAAACTTTCCCCCCACCCCCTAATGTGCAAATATATACCCTGAATTGGTATATATAGGGGTAGGGGCTAAAATTCATTTCCGACAAAATGACTATTATATTCGTAAAGAACATAAAAAAGGGCATCGAGTGGTATATTCACTTTAGTCGTAACTCAATAGTATGATTTGGTAAATATTTACCGCTAATCCAGGTACTGAAGCGCTGACTAGTTTAATCGAAGAAAGATAAATCAAAGAGAAAACGCTTTACTTTCATGCAAATAGCAAGGACAAAACACAAATAATAATAATAATAATAGAAGGGAGACACTTGCCTCTTAACCAATCCCACGCCATTGCAGAGCCCATGGCAAGAGCGGATCCAGGATTTTTGTTC
>JAQQPU010012899.1:5912-25192 GCA_029168905.1 Artemia sp. Kazakhstan ARC1039
ACCCCCCCCCCCGTCTCTGATATCCTTTTTTCCCTAATATATTCGATCGGAATTGTGAGACAGCCATTTTGTAGCCAATAGTCCAAAGAGAATATAACAATATCTTCAGTAATAAAATATAAGAAACATTTAGGAGGACATTGAACTAAACCAAAACAAACTATTAACATGTAAACTTTCAAGAAGGTGACAAAGCAATATCCCAAGAACAATTTATATTATTAAGTTAGATCTTTAAGAGTAAGTTGTGGGGATTTTGAAGGAGGCAGAAAGCACTAAGTGTATACTTTAAGTACTACAATTACAGTTACTGTAACCAAAGACGCTTAGAGTATTAAGATGAAACTTCTAAGAAGTGTTTAGGGGGCGTTCCAATTAAACTAAAAAACTGTATGCATGCAGGTTTTCAAAAAGGCATAAAAGCAATATCATAGGCAGCATCATTCTATAATAGCTAGAAATATCATTGAAACATTTTAAGAAGCTAATTCGATTCAGAATTAAAGGCTGTTTAATTAGAATAGATAGCTCTTTCGAAAGTACTAAAAAAATGTTCAGTATTACGTATATAAGTACTAAAAAAGAACTCATATACGTAATAGCATATACGTATTAAAAAAAAAGCAATACGGCTCAATAGTAATCGAAGCTTTGAAACGGAATTTTGATGTTAATAAATAAATCAAAATAATGGGCTTATAATGCTGCTTCAGCATTATAATGAAAAAAGCTTCTCATTGTTCCAATTAAACGACCATAGTGTTTCAAAAGTCGTTCTTAAAGAATTGGGAGAAAATTTGTAAGTTACACATATTTATTACTTATAAAAACGTTCGTAAATAAAATTAAAAGTTCTAGTGTCCTTATTAAGGAACTAAGAAAATTGGAGGACGACTAGGCAAACCTCCCCCGCCCTTTTTTCTCAAATTTGTACGATCAAAATTTTTAGAACACCATTTAGCCCAAAAAAGTAAAATTAATACACAATTTTCGTTTTTAATTATTTATATACGTTTAGCTAATTTCAAAACCTGCATTAATTCAAAAAAATTCAGAAATTAAATAAAAAAGAACAAGTTTATTTTAACAGAAAGTTAAGAGCGACATTAAAACTTAAACGAACAGAAATTATTCCGTATATTAAGGGGGTTGCCTCCTCCTCAACACCTCGCTGTTTGCGCTAAAGTTTAAATTTTCTCTCCATTCCTTAAGTACGACTTCTGAAACACTATGTTCGTTTAAATTGGAACAATGAGAAGCTTTTCTTCAAAAGTACTAAAAAACTTTAGCGTAAACAGCGAGGTTTTGAAGAGGAGGCAACCCCCTTCATATACGGAATAATTTCTGTTCGTTTTAAGTTTTAATGTCGCTCCTTACTTTCTGTTAAAAAACTTTTTTTTATTTAATATCAAAGGATTGCCCTATCTTGTCCATTATGAACGTTTTTTTGACTATTCAGAATTGATTGGGGGTCTTGCCCTACCTTGTAAAGCATGGATAAAGATCCGAATAAGCGACAGAAAACTAAATGCCGATACCAATTTTTTCAGGAATTTTAGAAAAACCAATAGCTTCTCTTGTTTTGTGCCAGATATAGTCAGTTTCGATGAAAATTGTATATTACAAAGTGTGCATTATGTTCCTACGGTTAAACAGTGCAGAATTGTCTTTTTACAGCTCAGGAAAGGACAGTCCCTACAAATGTTCTAGCATGCCTGCTAGAAAAGGCCAAAAAACAGCTCAAAAGTAACATCATTTGATCAATTTCAAAGTTTGGGGAGTTTCCTGTGGTGATGGGTGCCCATAGACTGAATTTTAGGGGGGTTGGGCTTACTTGGTCTGATCAGCATTTCCAGTGCTGTATAATTGAAATCTGAAGACAAAATATCTTGGGCAGCGCGATAGCGCTGCCTAAATAAAAAGCGATGTGGGCACATTATATTGTTTTTTTAGACCAGGGCACTTCTTATAGAAAGAAATGTCTATATAAAGAAACTTCAAAAGAGCTCATTGAGGGCAGCCAGGTCCCCCTCCCCCCCGTCAATCACTTCGCCAAACACATCGAATCAAATTTTGAGATAGCCATTTTGTTCAGTGCAGTTTTAAGGTCCTGAAATTACGACTTTGATAATTACCACCCCCCCCCCACAACCCTCAGAGCAAGGGTTGTAAGTTATGCCCTATAAGGACATTTAGTTTTATAGGAAGGGGGCTCATTGATTGGCAATAAGAACTTCTACTGGCCTTTTTAGTAGAGAGGGGGAAGAAGGTACTGATTGCACATATTTTATTCATGGTTTATTGGTCCACGAAGGGGACAGATTTATGAGAACTTGATTTACGTAAACGAAGGGGAGAGGATTTCTGAGAAATTGATTACATAATCGACGGGGAATTATTGATCATCGAAGGGAAATTAAGAAACAAAATGGCTTCTCTGATCTTTAGGTCTGAGAGATAATTTAATATTCAATTTTTAAATATGGCTTCTCAGGTCTTTAGGTCTGAGAGATAAATATTAATATTCTATCGAAGCCATAATAGTGTAACTAGGAACACCTTAGATATATTTTCAGAAATTCATACGAGATCAAGACAGATTGAATATATTTTACGCGGGAAAGAGTTTCCTGGGAATTTCAAATGTAACAGCGCAGGGATGCCGAAACAACGGAACACGCAGAAATTACTTTTAGGGGATTATTTGGGCGATACAGTTTGAGACATTTTAGGGATTTTTTGGGCGAAAAAGTTTGAGAGATTTTAGAAAATGATTTGCGGTGAAACTCTGCGGTCGTTATAATACACAACTTCCGTATGAACAGTGTAGTAAGGTCCCCTACCCCAACCCCAAAGGGCCTCTGACCCCTGGGCCCCCAAGGGAGCCCCCGGGCCCCCAAAAGGCACCCCAAAGAACCCCTTCTCCCCGGGTCCCAAAAGGGCAACCTCCCCCAAGCATCCCATTATCTAAACTAAACTATAACTCTAACAAAAACTCTAAGCTAAGACTCTAAACTAAAACTCTAAACTCTAACTAAAACTCTAAGTTAAGACTCTAAACTCTAAACAAAAACTCTTAACTAAAACTAAACTAAACTATAACTCTAACTAAAACTCTTAGCTAAGACTCTAAACTGAAACTCTAAACTCTAAACTAAAACTCTTAATTACTATAACTCTAACTAAAACTGTAAGCTAATACCAAACTGAAACTCTAAACTAAAACGCTTATCTAAAACTAAACTAAACTAAAAGTGCAGTGAAAAACTCTAAGCTATGACTCTAGGCTAACTCTCTAAAGTATAACGTTTAGCTAAAACTCAACTACAGGTCCAAAAACACTTAACTAAAACAGTAACCTAATATCAAACTAAAACTCTAAACTAAAACTCATATCTAAAACTAAACAACAACTCTAAACTAAAACTAAACTAAACTACAACTCTTAACTAAAACTCTAAACTAAAACTAAAACTAAACTACAATTCTAAACTAAAACTCTTAACTAAAACTAAACTATAAGCCTAAACTAAAACTCTTAACTAAAGTAAACTATAACTCTAGCTAAAACTCTAAGCTAACACTCTAAATTAAAACTCTAATCTAAAACTAAACTATAACTCTAAGTAAAACTCTTATCTAAAACTAAACTAAACTATAACGCTAACTAAAACTCTAAGCTAAGACTCAAAACTAAAACTATAAACTCTAAACTAAAACTCTTAAGTAAAACTAAACTAGAGATCCCAACTAAAGCTCCTAACTAAAACTAAACTAAACTATAACTCTAACAAAACTCTAATCTAAGATTCTAAACTAAAACTCTAAATTCTCAACTAAAACTAAACTAAACTATAAACAAAACTAATACTCTAAACTAAAACTCTAAACTCTAACTAAAACCCTAAGCTATGACCCTAAACTCTAAACAAAAACTCTTAACTAAAACTAAACTAAACTATAATTCTAACTAAAACTCTAAGCTAAGACTTTAAACTAAAACTCTTAACTACTATAACTCTAACTAAAACTGTAAGCTAATATCAAACTAAAACTCTAAACTAAAACTCTTATCTAAAACTAAAGTAAACTAAAAGTTCAAGGAAAAATTCTAAGCTATGATTCTAGGATAAAACTCTAAACTAAAATGTTTAGCTAAAACTAAACTACAAGTCCAGAAATACTTAGCTAAAACTAAAATAAAATATAACTCTAACTTAAACTCTAAGTGCTGAAAGTCTAACTTGAAACTCTAGACTCTGAACTACAACTTAACAGAACTATAACTCTAACTAAAACTGTAAGCTAATATCAAACTAACACTCATATCTAAAACTAAGCAACAACTCTACACTAAAACTCTTAACTAAAACTAAACTAAACTACAAGTCTAAACTAAAACTAAACTACAACTCTTAACAAAAATTAAACTAAACTATAACTCTAACTAAAACTCTAAACTCTAAACTAAAACTCTAAAGTCTAAACTAAAACTCTTAACTAAGATTAAACTAAACTATAACTCTAACTAAAACGCTAAGCTAAGATTCTAAGCTAAAACTCTAAACTAAAACTCTTAACTAATACTAAACTAAACTAAAAGTTCGACGAAAACTCAAAACTAAAACTCTTATCTAAAACTAAACAGCACCTTTAAACTAAAATTCTTTGCTAAAAATAAACTAAACTATAACTCTAACTAAAACTCTAAGCTAAGACTGTAAACTAAAACTCGGAATTAAAACTAAACTAAACTATAACTCTAACTAAAACTCTAAGCTAAGATTCAATACTAAAACTCCAATATCTAAACTAAAACTCTTAACTATAACTCTAACTAAAACTCTAAAGTAAAACTGTAAACTAAAACAATAAACTCTAAACTGAAACTCTTAAGTAAAACTAAACTAGAGATCTAAACTAAAGCTTCTATCTACAACTAAACTAAACTATAACTCTAACAAAAACTCTAACCTAAGACTCTAAACTAAAACTCTAAATTATCACCTAAAACTAAACTAAACTATAAATAGAACTAAAACTCTAAGACTCTAAACTAAAACTCCAACTCTAACTATAACTCAAGCTAAGACTCTAAACTCTGAACAAAAACTCTTAACTAAAACTAAACTAAACTATAACTCTAACTAAAACTCTAAGCTAGGACTCTACACTAAAATTCTAAACTCTAAACTAAAACTCTTAGCTACTATAAGTCTAACTAAAACTGTAAGCTAATATCAGACTGAAACTCTATAAACTAAAACTCTTATCTACAACTAAACTAAACTAAAAGTGCAAGGAAAAACTCCGAGCTATGACTCTAGACTAAAACTCTAAACTACAACCTTTAGCTAAAACTAAACTACATGTCCAAAAAACTTAACTAAAACTAAAATAATATATAACTCCAACTACAACTCTAAGTGCTGAGAGTCTAACTTGAAAGTCTAGACTCTAAACTACAACTAAACTAAACAATAACTCTCACTAAAACTGTAAACTAATATCAAACTAAAACTTTTATCTAAAACTAAACAAAAACTCTAAACTAAAACTCTTAACTAAAACTAAACTACAACTCTAAACTAAACTCTAAAGTCTAAACTAAAACTCTTAACTAAAATTAAACTAAACTATAACTCTAACTAAAACGCTAAGCTAAGACTCTAAGCTAAAACTCTTAACTAATACAAAACTAAACTAAAAGTTCAACGAAAACTCTAAACTAAAACTCTTATCTAAAACTAAACAACACCTCTAAACTAAAATTCTTAACTAAAAATAAACTAAACTATACCTCTAACTAAAACTCTAAGCTAAGACTCAAACCTAAAACTCCAATATCTAAACTAAAACTCTTAACTATAACTCTAACTAAAACTCTAAAGTAAAACTGTAAACTAAAACAACAGACTCTAAACTAAAACTCTTAAGTAAAACTAAACTAGAGATCTAAACTAAAGTTCCTAACTAAAATTAAACTAAACTATAACTCTAACAAAAACTCTAAGCTAAGACTCTTAACCAAAACTCTAAATTTTCACCTAAAACTAAACTAAACAATAAATAGAACTAAAACTCTGAGACTCTAAACTGAAACTCCAATTCTAACTAAAACTCAAGCTAAGACTCTAAACTCTAAACAAAAACTATGAACTAAAAGAAAACTAAACTATAACTCTAACTAAAACTCTAAGCTAAGACTCTAAACTAAAACTCTTAACAACTATAACTCTAACTAAAACTGTAAGCTAATACCAAACTGAACCTTTAAACTAAAACTCTTAACTAAAACTAAACTATAACTCTAAACTAAAACTCGTAACAAAAATTAAACTAAACTATAACTCTAACTAAAACTCTAAACTCTAAACTAAAACTCTAAAGTCTAAACTAAAACTCTTAACTAAATTTAAACTTAAACTTAAACTTAACTAAAATTAAACTAAAATATAACTAACTAAAACTCTAAGCTAAAACTCTAAACTCTAAACTAAAACTCTTAACTAATACTAAACTAAACTAAAAGTGCAACGAAAAAATCTAAGCTAACACTATGCTAAAATTCTAAATTAAAACGTTTAGCTAAAACTAAACTACAAGTCCAAAAACACAACTATAACTAAACTAAACTATAACCCTAACTAAAACTCTTAGTGCTGAAAGTCTAACTTGAAACTCTAGACTCTGAACTACAACTAAACTAAACTAAGCTAATGCCGAACTAAAACTCTAAACTAGGGAGGGAGACTCTTTGGGGGCCGGGGAGGGGATCCTGGTGGAGAGGGCCCTTTGGGAGGCCCAGAAGAGGGGGTCCTTTGGAGGCCCGAGGGGAGGGGGCCCTTCAGAGACCCTAGGGGAAGGGGCCCTTTTGCGGCCCCGGGGGAGAGGGCCCTTCGGGGGGCCGGGGTAGGGGTCCCTTTGGGGTTGGGGACCATACAACACTGTTCAAATGGAACTTGTGTATTTTAACGCCCACTGAGTTTCACCCCAAATCATCTTCTAAAATGTCTCAAACTGTTTCGCCCAAAAAATCCCTAAAATGTCTCAAACTGTTTCGCCCTAAAAGTAATAATCCCCTAAAAGTAATTTCTGCGTGTTATTTTGTTTCGGCATCCCTTTGCTGTTACATTTGAAATTCCCAGGAAACCATTCCCCGCGTAAAATATATTCAATCTGTCTTGATCTCGTAAGAATTTCTGAAAATATATCTAAGGTGTTCCTAGTTACACTATTATGGCTTCGATAGAACATTAATATTGATCTCTCAGACCTATAAGACCTGAGAAGCCATATTTAAAAATAGAATATTAATTTATCTTTCAGACCTAAAGATAGGAGAAGCCATATTGTTTCTTAATTCTCCTTCGTTGATCAAGAATTCCCCGTCGATTATGTATTCAATTTCTCAAAAATCCTCTCCCCTTCGTTTATGTAAATCAAGTTCTCAGAAATCTGTCCCCTTCGTGGATCAATAAACCATGAATAAATTATGAGCAATCAGTACCTTCTTACCTCTCTCTACTCTTTTTAGCAGTCAAAAGTAACTGGAGGTCATCCAGCCCCCTCCCCATACACCAATCATTTCCCCAAAAACATTCAATCATAATTTTCGAGACAGCCATTTTGTTCAGTGTAGTTGAAAGCTCCAGAAAATATGTCTTTGAGGATAACCCCCCCCATATAGCCCTCAGGTCAAGGGTTGTAATTTAGGCCCTAGGGGCATATAAGGCTTTAATAGAAATGGTGGTCGTATAAACCTCAAAGAGGGCTCACTAGATTGGTAATCAAAAGTTATAGTGCTCTTTTTAAGAGTCAAAGCGATCAGAAGGGAAATATCCCCCCGCCCACATACACATACAAGTCGTAATTTCAAGAAACTTATCTGATAGAAATTTTAGGATGGCCATTTATTGTCGTAGAAACTTCGAAAAGGGCTCAGTCGGATGGTAATTGAATGGGCTAGTACCTTATTTAATAGTCAAAAGTGATTGGAGGGCAACCCCACCCCACGCCCATCATTTCCCCAAACACTTCCAGTCAAAATCTCGAGATAGTTATTTCGCTTGACGTAGTTTAAAAGTCCATAAATTATGTCTTCGAGGATGAGAACCCCCTCATGGTCCTCGGGGCAAGGGTTGTAAGGTATGCCCCGAGGGCATTTAAGGTTTTTTTGTGGAATAGGGGTCGTATACACTTCGGAGGGGGCTCATTCGATTGGAAATCAGAAGTTGAAGAGCAATTTTTAACAGTCAAATTTGTCCGAGGGCAGCTATACCCCCCACGTTATATTTCCACCCAATACATCCGATAGAAATTCTAAGATAGCTATTTGTTCAAAAATAGTCCAAAGACCTCATAACACGGTCTTTGGGGTTGACACAACCCCCCAGAGTATGGAGATAACGGTTTTAAGTTATTCCCCGGGGGGATGTAAGGTTTTTATGAAGAGGTGGTCTTGTGAACTTTAGAGGAGGCTCATTTGATTGGAGATGCATACTTCTAGTTCCATTTTAAGAGTCAAGTGTGATAGATCGAAAATACCCCCCCCCCTCCCTGATATCCTTTTTTCTCTAATATATTCGATCGGAATTGTGAGACAGCCATTTTATAGCCAATAGTCCAAAGAGAATATAACAATATCTTCAGTATTAAAATATAAGAAATATTTAGGAGGACATTGAACTAAATCAAAACAAACTATTAACATGTAAACTTTCAAGACGGTGAAAAAGCAATATCCCAAGAGCAATTTATATTATTAAGTTAGATCTTTAAGAGTAAGTTGTGGAAATTTTGAACTAGGCAGAAAGCACTATGTGTATACTTTTAGTACTACAATTACAGTTACTGTAACCAAAGACGCTTAGAGCATTAAGATGAAACTTCTAGGAAGTGTTTAGGGGGCGTTCCAATTAAACCAAAAAACTGTATGCATGCAGGTTTTTAAAAAGGCATAAAAGCAGTATCATAGGCAACATCACTCTATAATAGCTAGAAATATCATTGAAACATTTTAAGAAGCTAATTCGATTCAAAATTAAAAGTTCTAGGGTCCTTTCTAAGAGTAAAAAGAGATTGGAGGGATATCAGCCCGTCTCTCAAGCCAATTTAATTCCCAAACACATCTAATCAAAATTTTGAGAGAACTATTTTGTTCAGCATAGTAGAACGGTCCAGCAACTATGTCTTTAGGAGTATTGGGTATGTCAAGCCCCCACAAGAATGCCAAACTATGCCAAACGTATAGAAAAAAAACAGAAAAGATATAAAACATTATTTTTTTCCAAGAAAATGATTGCCAATAAAAAACGAACAGAAATTCATCTAAAAATAACTTTCTACAAAACAAGCTTTTCAAAGAAAAGTAAAGAGCTCCATTAAGCTAAAAATAGGCAGAAATGAAGTCAAGTAATCATCCAAGCTTCAAACAACCACAAATCACTATCAATAAATAAATGAAACTCAAAATGAACAGAAATTAGAATAAATAGCCGATTCAAACTCGAAACTTGAAACTCGAATGTTTAAATTTTTTCATTTTTTTTTACTTAAATAAGTAAAAAAAAATTTTTCCTCTCTTTTTTTACCCATTTTTTATTTTAACGAATAAATATCAGTATAAGTAAATTAAACTGACATTCCGCGGTCATTTATTTATTTTTTTAAGTAAAGCCTAAGTTATGTTCTACTTAGGCTTTACTACTCAGGTTCCACTTAAAATAAATAAAAACGTCTTAATAAATTAATAAATGTCTCTTTGGGCTCATTCACAATGAGTTTCTACTGATACCAAGATTTAGCTAGCGCTAATTTAAGCCAATCAGATTTTCACAGAATTTTCTGATTGGCTGAAAAATTCTGATTGGGTCAAATTAGCACTCGCTAGTATTTGTAAATTCTCATTGTGAACGAGCCTTTGAGAGCAAATTCTTTTACGCTTGGAAGATTATTTGACTTTATTTCTGCCCTTTTTTGGCTTAATAGAGCTCTTTACTTTTCTTTGAAAACTTATTCTGTGGAAAGTTTTTTTTTTAATTAATACAAATATATGAGACCGTCATTCAGCCAGGGAGGCAAAGACCCCCCTTGCCCCCCCCCCTTATGGGCGCCCATGCCTGTGGTACTACCCACGTTGATTGAAAACCTTGCTTACACAGTTTTACTGTCTTTTCAATCAATTTTAATAGTCAAACCAAAATCCTCAATAACTTTCAACGACAGCTAGTCCTCAGGTAGAACTTCATAATGGACCCTTTGTCTTTGAGATGGCCTGCCAACGTTGAGGCTCGCAAATGGATTTTTAAGGTATTACGTCAAGGAGGCACACTTGTGCTTCTATAAAGAGGCGACCCACCACAATGTTAAGCGATTTCTGGTCCTAGCGGTTGCAGAGAGACAGCGGTGATTGCATTTTGTAGCCCAAGCTCCAACTAAGAAACGTGCGAAATTTCACCCCCCTCCGACTTTATCTTCATGGGTAAAGGTGGGCCAGAAGTTTCGACCCTCCGACCACAGCCCCCCTTTAACGTTGTCCGATTGGGCTGAAATTCAGAGGTTAAGCTTTCCTAGGGCCCGGGAGCTTATCCTCGAAATTTCAGCTCAATCCGATCACTCCTTCCCTGTTTTCCAAAAACCAAATATAGCCACTTAAAGTTCATTTCTCTTTCTTTTTTTATCAGCCACGCCTACAGGCCACAGTTGGCAACGAATCCGGGTAAATGAGGACTCATTCGAAGCGGAATTCGACCTGTTAGGGCCTTTTGATATTTTCAGCCCGAAAAAATTATCCCCCGAATTTACATTTACGGAAAACCTCGTTTTCCTATAAGAGCCCATGTTAATTTTTCCCACCACAGCCCCCCTATAACGTTGTCTGATCAGGCTGAAATCTAGAGAATAAGCTTTCCTGGGGCCTGGAAGCTTATCCTTAAAATTTCAGCTCAATCCGATTACTCCTTCCCTGTTTTCCAAACACCAAATATCAAGTTTTGTGGGGATTTATTTGCGTCAAAAATACATCGCACAGAATAAAAGTAATGTAAAGTCTCTGTGGTACAGTGGTCGCTATTCCTGACTGTCAGGCGGAAGATCCGAGTTCAATTCTCCGTCAGAGAAATTTTTTTATATATCGAATTTAAAGTTTAAAAAAGAAACTCAGTTTCTTTTTTAAATCCAATCTATTAAATCCTTCGGCTCAACAGGCGTCTCCAGAAGAATATCACAGTCGGCCTTCAGGTTACAGGTAAGTCTCCACTGCTTTGATAACATGGGGCCTGGGGCGGCTGATGAAAATCTTACTGTGCATTTAGATAGATAGATAGATAGGTTTATTTTCCATATATCAGTAAAATAATTACATAACAATCTACAAATCCCCACAAAAGCTCCATGGCCTGTAGAAGGGGAATTATGAAAATATCAAATAAACATTTAAACGCTTAAGATTTAAACAATATAGACATAACATTAATATTTAAACATATAAACATAAGCATTTGAAATTTTAACATGTGAAGCAATTGCTTCCTAAAAAAAACAAAAAAAAACAAAAAAAAAACTATTGGCAGCAGGAAAAAGTAAAGAAAATTAATCAGATGAAAACAAATATTTTTTTACTAGTCTTTTGAAGGTGCCAAACGAGTGGCATTCTGGAGCCAAATCGGGAAGGGTGTTCCATGGCAAATGACACGCAACAAGAGGATTAAAATCGGATCTTATTGTTGGTGTATGGGGAATTTGGATATTTAGAGAGCTACGGAGTTGATAATTTGACCGATCAGATACAAAAGAAGACGTAAACCTAAGGGACCTAGGAATATCACCATGGAGCTGAAGAAAAGCGAAAGACGCACAGGAAAGAATATAAAGTTTTTTAATATCAAGTAGCGGTTTAGTTGCCGAACGGTTTACATCCTGGATAAGATTTATAGCTTTATCACAAATATTCGAAAGCGGTTTGAGAAAAGAATGAAAGTAGACATCCATATGACTGAACAATAGGAAACATAAGAATGAATTAAGCTATGGAATAGGATTCTTAGAATTGGTCCTGGAAAGATATGCTTTAGTTTTCTTAGAATACCGAGGTTTCTGCATACCTTCATTTTAATCAAATCAATATGGTGTTTAAAAGATAAATTTTCATCTAGGAGGATACCTAGGAAACGGACATGGCCATCCTTTGGTCTACTAATAAAGCCTTTGGATATATGAATTTCAGATAATTGAGGGCAAGCCTGGGATATACGAGAAAAAACTGAAAAACTAGTTTTAGAAACATTTAAGGCAAGAAAGTTAGCATCAAACCAAATTGAAACTCTCTCAAAGAGGTCTTCATAAAAGGTGGCCCAAGATAAGACCTGAAGTTGAATCCTGACGGAGAAGAACCAACAGCCGAAGCGGTCCTTTTACCAATATTCGCAAAATATGAAGTAAATGCATCTTGAACATTCATTTCACCTTCGATGATTTTGCCATCAAGATCCAAAAAAGAAGGGGCTGATGGAGAATGAAAAGAGGGCCTAAGCACAGATATTATAACCTGCCAGTAGAGATGCCTTATTGACTCCCACTGGGGCACCAAATATGGGCATAGAGTCCCTAGGGAGATGGTTTTCTCACTGACAATGAAAAAACAGGATTTTTCTCACTTGAAAAAACAGGAATTTTCTCACATTGATGGTTGTTTCATGGACGGTTATGCGTATTAGTCAATTTATTTGATGTTTTTCATGGATGTCAACAGCAATTTACGTCTGTTTTATGGTTTTTGTCAGTGAGAATGGAAAAACAGTATTTTTGTCACTTTCATGGATTATTGAGTCTAATGGGAACAGGTCAATGACACTTCCTTCAAGATCTTGTTGTTGCTCGAGGCAAATGTTATGAGTTTCCAGAAAACAGTTAGATCACGTGTTTCCTTCTCAGCCAATCAGAGGGCTTGTTTACATAACAATTCGACCTTGAGATTTCGTATATAACGGGCATGCAATGTGATTAAATTATCAGAAAGTATTTTGACATAGTTCAAACAACAATGGATAAATTTGATGAATTAGAAGCCATGTCAACTTCAATTTGCAATGTAAGTACATTTTTTCTTTTCAAAATAAAATTATTTTCCTTGGTCACCCTCCAGTATATTCAGGTAAATCCCCCCCACTCTAATACAAACATCACTATACAATCTATATACTCAATAGAAAACATAAAATATATTCTTTTTACCCTCAAAACCTAACCCGCTCCCCATTGTTTTACAACCAAATTCTCGCAAATAGAAATAATTATCTTTTTGTTAAATTCTTGTTTTTTTATTTTCAAATAAAATTATTTTCCTTGTTCACCCTCCAGTATGTTCACGTAAATCCCACCCCCATACAATACAAACATCACTATACAATCTTTATACTCGATAGAAAACGTAAAATGTATTCTTTTTACTCTCAAAACCTAACCCCCCCCCTCCATTGTTTTACAACCAAATTCTCGCAAATAGAAATAATTATCTTTTCATTAAATTTTAGCCTTTCTCTAATGTGATTTAAAGTGTCTGCTGACTTCTCTCAATTTTTAATGAAAATGCCATTCTGTTTTGACACAAGGCTCTATGCGAGGTTAAAATTAGCTGTCACCCTTTTCCGGTTTTGTTTACGAACGCGGCGGCCAAGTCAAAGGAACTGTTCTTCCGTCAAAATTAAAACACTTTGATGCAATTGCAATAATTAAGCGCAGACGTGATGCTCTATTAGGGAGAAGTGAAACGGACTATTTTCAAATTAAGGTCTAACAATATATTTAGGACATTATGTAAAAGGGGGGAGAGAGGGGGCAATGCCTCACTTCTAACAGCTTCGTTGTAAGTAAATTATGCAAAAGGGAGAGGGAGGGGGCAATGCCTCAATTCTATCGCCATCATTGTAAAATGAAAACAAACTGTGCAAGGCTAGAAAGAAAGGTCTTTAGGAATTGCATGAAGCTTATATTATGTGTAAATTGAATAGCATTTTAACCTATGTCTGCAAAATTTAGGTCTATAGGCCGCCGAGTTAACGATCTTTTTTTTATCTAATTTAAAGCCTATATCTAAATACCCTCTGATTCTTGAGCTTATAACATTTCGAAAGTTATGCTCTGGGTTTTTACTTTTTGCTTTACTGAAATGAGATAAATGCTTTTCTAGACAAATTATGTCTGACAATAAATTCTGTAGAAGGGGGTACTAATTTCCTTCTTTAAAATAAAGGGGGAAATTATTTTGATACTAATTTTTTTCTCTTCTTTAAGGCAAATTATGAAGAATGTATTTCGGCCCCTCCAGCTGTAAAGAGAGCTAGGGGTAACGCAAATAGTGAAGAATGTGCCCCACCTCCTAATAAGAAAGCAAGAGAGGGTGAGGCAGCCCCTGTAAGAGAAACAGTTGTTCAATATGGCCGCTGGCCCAAACCCCCCAGCTCCACACTGCCGGCCCAAGTGCAGCCATCTGTGCAAGCCCATGACATCACTGGCTCGACTGCAAAAGTCCGTACCGTCACAGGTCCTACTGTACAAGCCGCAGCCCAATCTGCGCAAGAAATTAATCACGTCGGCCCGTCCGCCCTCAAACACGCACTACCCGGAACACCTGGCACCCAAGTGCAGCCAGGATATGCAAATGTGAGCATTTTTTTTCCTACCTACCTTATAGAAATACATATGTATTTCTTCCAATGTTTTTTAGTCTTTTCTTTTCACTATTTTTCAATCCCAATATAAACTTGTCTCAGAGATATTAACCCCCCCCCACCATTATTTTCCCTGCCCTCCCTCAGAGATATCTAAATGTAATTTTTTTTTTGCTTGTCAAACCGCTCTTTTTTCTAATCTTTGCTATTTTCTCTGTTTCTATCTCTTCACTATCACATATAGTTTTAGATACCTTTGAAACTTTGTGAATGCTATTTTTTTCACATAGTTTTAAGAGAGAGATTATTCCATTTATCTATTGTACATATGGATCTCGTAATTTGCACTGAATATTTCTATCGTGCCAAGATATTAGTGAGGGGAAACCGAGTTAACGGTTCCCGACATTTTCCTCGTCTGAAGTTCAATCTAGGAAATCAGAACACTCGCGCGCGATAGGTTACAATAATTAAGCTCATGAGTTCACTGAATCTGTGTGGAATTAGAGCAAAATAGCAAATATTTCAACTTTTGACGGTTATTATGTAAAGGGGGCTGGGAACCACGTGGTAGGGGTTGGGAGAAGCGCCGCGGGATGCGCTGTGGGCCTGAAAAGCGCCGCAAAAAACTCATGGCTGATTTGAACACTTTGAAAATAAACTATTTTTTGAACCAAATACCGCCTTCTATGTAAAGCGCTGTTTTAGATTGTAAATATATTAAGTTGGAAATTGACTACTTTCAGTTGAATTAACCAAATGCTACTACTAAGCGCTGACTTTAAATAATAATAATCCAAATTTTAACAGGAGGGATGATTTGAACACTTTGAAAATAAACTATTTTTGAACAAATTGCCGCCTGCTATGTAAAGCGTTGTTTTAGATTGTAAATATATTAAGTTGGAAATTGACTGCTTTCAGTTGAATTTACCAAATGCTACTACTAAGCACTGACTTTAAATAATAATCCAAATTTTAACAGTAGGGATGATTTGAACACTTTGAAAATAAACTATTTTTGAAAAAATTGCCGCCTTCTATGTAAAGCGATGTTTTAGATTGTAAATATCTTAAGTTGGAACTTTCAGTTAAATTAACAAAATGCTACTACTAAGCGCTGACTTTAAATAATAATCCAAATTTTAACAGTAGGGATGATTTGAACACTTTGAAAATAAGCTATTTTTCATTTATAGGTTGGTGCATTGGTCCCTTACTCACCACCGTCATCGAGTGAAGGAGAGGAAGAGCTCATTGAAGGGGCAATGGAGTTTCATGACATTCAGAACAATGAAACATCAGCTATCAATGACTGGCATGGTATCATTAACTCTGATGAAATACCTTTTAATATTGATGAGTTTCTATGTAATTATTTCAATGTAGAACCTAGCACAGTTGAGCAAGGTAAAGTTCCTAGTTCAGAGGCGGACTTGCCTTTGCTAAGTCCAAATACCCTACAAATTTTAGAGGATTTCACAAACGAATTAACTGAGAACCCTCCCCCCACTGATTACCTACTTCCACTTCAAACAATTGAAGTGGAGCATATCCCAAATATTGTTGAACAACTTGGGGGAGGGGTGATATACAAGAGGGGGACACAACTTTTTCCAATTTTCAATTGTCAAATTCAATATTAAATAATATAGTTGTTTTCACTGCGACGTTTGGGGATCCCTTTAATTCACTTATGGGGGGAAATTTTGTGTTTGATCCCGTAGAAATTGTGCATGCCTATGTAGATAAAATTCGTGCACTACTGGAGAACCAAATTCAGTTGTGGGGAGGTAGGGATTCAATTAAGGTTTCTATTGTTTTAAAGGTTTTTTTATTTAAATGAGGGGAAAAGTGAAGTTTATTATCATTATATAAATTCCGAGATGCGCGTAATTTATCTGAATTTAGAAAATTTTGAGGGTGTTTTTAGCGAGTGGGTAGGACAAATTATTGCGCATCTAGAAAACTATAACGAAAATGGGAGCGGGTCTGTAGTTTTATTTATTGAAAATTTAAGCGTAAATATTTGTAAATTAAAGAAAGATTTTATTTTAAGAGGGGGGAATAGGGACACGGGTACAGTTTTAAAATATAATCCAGATCTAGAAGGTTGTCTTGGTGTCCAGAAGATCCGTTTTGAAACAGATCAAAAATGTTTCATGTATGCTTTCCTCATATCAGCATTTCAGCCTCTAGCAGATGACGCTACCAAGACGAATTTAGATCACTGGGCTGTACATGGGAAGGACGGGTCCAATTTCCCCATTGAAGATTTCTCTTGTTTAGAAGGAAAATACCCAGTAACGTTACGATCCATTGACATTTTTGAAAAGGCTAATGCCCATTTAAATATAAACGTTACTGTGGTTCAGTATGAAACTGAATTTGAAGATGGGGCTCGTTCTAAAAAGAAGGGGGTGGTATTCCCAGTAAGGGGCCCGTCAGTTGATTTGGTCAAACACTGGGTTTGGTTGTTATACACACCACCTAGTGAACCGAACGCAATTGGCCATTTTAATCCGATTACAGATATTAGTAGAGTTCTGGGGGAGGGTAAGCATAGGGGGGAATGTTTCTACTGTCCAACATGCCTCTCTCGATTCCGTAGTGATATAAAACTACGGGATCACATGAAGCATTGTAGACGTCATGGCTATCAGACAGTGGAAACGGTTTCAGGGGATAGGGCCATTCTATGCTTTAAAAATTTCCAGAACACCCTCCTCCAATGCAACAAAATATCTTTAGACTGTGAAGCTAAGCTGGTGGAGGTGAATGAACCCCAATATCCAAATCGTATCAAAGAACACCAAGCTATTGCAGTTTCCTATGCTCATGCGCAAAGAGAATGTTCTAACACCATGCGGTTGTTAGAAATAGTAGAAACATTGGATGAGGACGAGTGTATGGTCAAGGCACTGACTAAACTAATTGGCACGGCTAATGGCGCTATTTCTCGTTTGAGAAATACGCACTAACCAATGGTGCTGTCTGCAGAGGATCGTCTCACGATTAAAAATCAAAAAATATGTTGGGTTTGTAAGGGGGAGTTTGAAAAGGGGGATAAGGGGACTAAAGGGAAAAGAGGGGGGAGAGGGAGAGTCAGAGACCATGATCACTTGTGGCAGGAAATATCATCGGGGGTAGTAATTTTAGGGGGGTAGCACATCAATCGTGTAATTTAAATGTTAGCCAACAGTTTTTTATCCCTGTTTTTATCCATAATTCAAATTATGACTTAAAATTTATTTTACCGGCACTGGCACGTATGCACCGGGAGGGAGGGGGAGTATACAGTCCATGGGTAAATAATTCATTTACCTATAACATTATTCCCTAATCGGCCGAGAAGTTGTTGCTTCTCGAACTGAAATGGCAGGTAGTGGATAATGGACATACGTGCTGGAATAAAATCAGGTTTTTAGATTCTTTTAGTTTTTTCCCAAGGCATTGAGTCGATTGATTCAAGTGCAGAAAAGCGACAATTTTGATAGCTTTCCCTTGCTTAAACAGCACTTTCCAGACAGTGAAATGTATGACTTATTAACCAGCAAAGGTGTATACGCATACGATTATTGCTGTTCTGGCCTTCGCTTAAGCGAGGTGAAACTACCTCCAATTGAAGCTTTTTACAATTCACTGACCAACAGTGAATGCACAGCCGAGGAGTATGAGTTTGCCAAGAAGGTGTGGGCTAAGGGGAATTGTAAAAATGGGTGGGATTATTGTAGACTGTACTTGGCCAGTGACATTTTAACTCTGTTGGGTATAGTCTGTAAGAACACAGACCAAAACTATTCAGAGTTCGGGTTAGATATAGGATATTATTTTTCCATACCCCATTTAGTGATGGATTTAATTTTTAAAATTAGTAGGGAGGAAATAGGCCTAATCACAGATGTAGATCAACACCTTTTTGTAGAGCGTTCAATGAGGGGAGGGTATGTTTTTCCCGGGGACCGCGTCTTGTCAACCGATCCGAGCGGACAAAGCACCGGTGTAAAGTCAAATGCAGTGTTCTTGGACATGAACTCGTTATACCCCTCCGCAATGTCCCACTACTCTTTGCCGTGTGGGAACTATCAATGGCTTGAGAATCCTTGTGAGTTCCCCGACATTACCACCGTCGAGGACAATGGGCCACAAGGATGGTTCTTTGAAATTGACGGTCACATTCCGCTGGCGCTTCACGACTCAGTCAAAGATTTTGTTTTTCCCTGTATCAATCTACCAGTGACCAGGGACTCGCTGAGCCCCTACAATCGATCATTGGTTGAGGATATGGGGATGCATTGGACCCCCTCTAAACAAAAACTGATTGCTGATTTGGACCCTAAGGAGAATATCGTTGTTCACCATGTGCTTTTGCACTGGATGGTGAAACAATGGTTTCAAGATCACCAAAATACATAGGGTCCAGCAGTTCAACCAGAAACCTTATTTGAAAACGTTTATCGATACTTTTGTCGATAAACGCTCTAGGGCAAACTCCAAGGTAGAGAAGGAATTGTACAAGCTCATTCTAAATTCAGCGTTTGGCAAAATGTGTGAAAGCGTACGCAACACATCTCGCTGCGACGTCGTGACTGACCCTCTAGAGTGTGCACG
>JAQQPU010012900.1:0-16173 GCA_029168905.1 Artemia sp. Kazakhstan ARC1039
CTCTCCTATTCCTTTTGAAAACTACTCCTTCTGTTCAGCAATTTTCAAAAAAAAAAATATTACGGTGATAATTTCTTCCTTTTCCTCCCCAATTCCAGGACCGAACTGTGGATTCCATCATGTTTTTGCATAACAAACCTAGATAACTAGCAATATCTTCTCTAATTTTTGTATCTGTGGCAAAAGATACAATTTTCTTAAAGCTCAGAAGCCTAAGGCAGATTGCGTGATATTAGTCAGTTAATAAACACAACGTAAACCAGCCTCCAGTCGATAAAGCTTCAGCCATTACAAAGTTATTAAAGAATATTTCACCGCCGAAGCATTTATTACACCTAGTTCTATCACGCTTGGCATCTGCTACTATTACCTAAGGGCCATCATCAGGCCGTCAGTAATATGTACACAGCTTTTAGCCATATCATCTGGGAAATGACACGCCATACGATCAATTACAAAATTTCAAATAAAATAAATAAATATAGGCCATTGTGATAGGTGATTGGTGAAAGGTAGTTTGTTTACTTGATAAATAGAATTGACCACACGGGTCACCATTTAAGATCATTGTTTCAAAGCTTCTTCTTTCTTATTAATTTATTGATTCCTGCAGAGAAAAAATAAAAGCTAATATAAATCGTTACAAATTAAAGGAAGAAACTTAATCGTTCACTGAAAGATATTTCCGAGATGAGGGATTGAATCTCACCGATCAATCATTTTGGAAGGATTCAATGTGGTGGCAACCGATGGAAGAAGTGACTACAAAAATCCCAGAAGAATATAATACTGAAAAATAAAAAGTAGAAGAATCAGGCGAACGATAGCAACTACGAAAGATGTTTAATGCCGGATGTGTAGGGCCTGTCCTCATCCCCTAGTAAAGAAATTGTGTAGAATCAATAAAGAGTGAAGGCTTGCAATACATCGTCTGACAATCAGCGAAAAATGACAGGCAACGATTCATTCATTTTATTGCCCTTTGCAACGAAAAGATTCAGAATGTGGCTCATTTTTGCAAGGCCATATCGAGAGAGGATTACTGGTTTTGACCCCTTCACGTGAAATTTTTGTCTAGCTCTTAAAAAAGTAACAAAACCCCATATAAACAAATTTTTGACGCGTTTCTTAGTTTGTTTTGTAACCTTCCTCTCCCCCCACCCCGAACAAAAATCTTAAATATGGCCCTGCCCTAAGTCAACACTAATTTGTCCTCAATTTGCTCTTACATTAGAATCCCTGCTTTTCTAACGTTCCATCTTTTCTAATTTCAAGAATTAGGCCTTAACTTTTAACTCTTTCTTGCAAGTCTAATTCTCTAATTATATTTGGCAAGTCTAACTGTAATTCTAATTGACTAAGTCACAAATTGTATTCATGACAATTGAACAATTATTATTGGCGCTGTAGTCGCGTATAATTTTGAATTTGTCGACAAGTTTAGCTGTAATGTAGCTCAGTATATGTCTTCATTGATTCATTTTGGGCGTTTCTAGTCATCATGTTTTAGGTTGTTATGATTTTTCAGTCTTAATTTGTTTTTTTAAATTTATTTTCTGTTTTCCGGTTCTAAGGAAGGATCATGAACATCGGTCCAAAATATTTACCCTACTCTTTCGCTATCAGTGGCTTTATATCTGTTTTTTTTTTTTAATTAAAAATATTTTGATTTCTTTAATGATTTTTTTTACTCATCGTGATTGGCTGAATATCATCTTAAGAACTATTTCGATCGAAATGAGCAAAAACAGCGCTTATTAGATTCAAGTTTTCCCGTCTTAATTTAATTCATGGTTTTTCGGTTATTAGCATTGTCTTAATCACAGTATAAAGATATAGCAGTAAGTTTACCGCAGATAATTTCTGGCTCTTCATTCTCGGTGCGAACAAACAGCTCCTCCCACTTCTTCTTGCATTAGCGCGTACAAACAGCTCCTCTCATTTGATCTACCATCAGCGGTCCAATTACCCTGGAACACGCATTTTGGCAGAAACTTTCTCAAAATGCCTTTGAAACCAACTTGAGACTTCGAAACCTACTTTTAATTCTTAAAAAAACATCCAATAATAACATTGCACTACTAATTACCGATTTTCATATATGTACTGGAATAAATTAACTTAAAATTAGTTTCTTCAAAATTTAGTGTTCCAACGTTGAAGCCAAGTTTCGCGTTCAAGAGAAATCTGACTTGTCTACCCGTGAAAAGATCTGATGTCCCTTATGTTTCTACGTTCTCTGGAGCACTCGAACCTCGGTCTGGGTTTTTATAATGGATGAGATAGGGAAAGATCATACTGCCTATAATTTATATACTATGGTCTTAATTCAGATGATGACGCACGTATCTTAAAGTTGTCTAGATGTCAACTGAACTATTTTAATGCGCCCTTGCCCATTTTCATGAGGGGTTGGCTGCTCACTTCTCCCCACCTAGTTTACATCTTAGAGCGCAATTCTTTCCTCCACGCTAGGCGCGCTTCCGCCAATCCTTGCCTCTCACACTCTACACGTTGCTCACCTCTGCTATACATGGCGCGCCATCTGGCGTATATTATTTTTGAAAACTGGCAACCTCCCATACTTTGTAAAAACGTCTGTTCTAATCCAGGTCAATCTCAATAGTCATATTAATATGCATTTGCGAGATATCAAATAGGTCATAAATGTATATTTGGCTTTAAAAATAACGTTAAAAAATGAATTCGGTAGTAAAAAAGGAGTTACGCTCTGGCCATATTGACTCGAATCAAAGAAAGTGTGTTTTGCAGTGCCATAAAATATAAACATAAGGGAAAAAAAAAAGAATGTATCTTGATATCTGCATCTTCAAATTTATTCTCTGATTCGTAAATACCATCTTCAAAAGGATACCCTTGCAATACCCCATGATGTTTTGCAAGTATCATTAATTTATTTTAATTGTACCTTGATCTCTTTACCTTTAATTTTATTATGTGATTGGTAAATATCTCCCTTATAAAAGCACATCCACTGATTTTCCAGTAGTAATAGATGCAAATGAAATTGATGCGGCAGTAAACTTTACAGTCCAAACCTACAATGCTGATCTACATTCATAGCCTTTCAGCCAGGAATCGCAATGTTGGGTGAGCCATCGTGTGGCTTTGCCCACCCTTTCTGTTTTACTTCCCCAGATTTCTCTAGGAAAGCCTACCCATTTAGAGCTTGGTCAGCTCTGGCTGAGCTTACCGAGTCACACCACTGACTCCTGTCCCAAACCAATTAGCAACACACGGACTTGAACGCCTGCCTTGAAGGGCATAGGATTGTAAGTTCTGCGTGTTAACCCCTTGGCTGTGACAATAGAGTAGTGCCGTAATTTTGAACCCTGGGTGCCAGCCTCATCTGAAAAAAAATATGAGGGTGAATCGGAAAACAACAAACATTTTACACAAAATAACCAAAGAAATACAATTGATATAACTTGTTTGCACATAAAAGTTTAACTTAAATGGACCTACGTTGCTCAACAACTTTATATTCGCCTCTCTGTAATTCACCCCAGTTTCAGCAAATCAACGTAAATTCATCTCTGTTGGTGTATTTCAACCTCACCACAGGGATACCCTGGAATACTGTCGCTTCGTAAATTTTACGACCACCAAACCGTTTTTCGAGATTTCCGTGTAGACGGTATCACATAACAAGACGTGACTTCATGTAAATTCCTTTTTCGAGACGCCAGTTATTGGGCAAGTTCAGACTTGAACGGATCCCTGCTCGTGACCGAGATAACGAGGGTGAGTAGTAAATTTTACGAAGCGACAGTAATAGTGTAACTTTTTTTGCGAAAATCAGAATTAGTACATTTAGTTTTTTCTTGGACTTCTGTCAGTTTTCTTGTGAAAAAAGTTGTTAAAATTCTAATTTCAACATCTGCCTAGGTACGAATGTGCATGTGTCCTCAGGACGGGAACGTTACAGACACTACACCTTTTTGTCTCTTTTTCTTTTTGTTTTTTTTTTCTTTTAGATGTTTTGTTTTCTTTTAGATGGCTTCTAGAAGGCTTACAGAAAAACAGATCCAAGAATTACTCTATGCAAGCGACGAAGAGGACAACATCTCAACTCTTAGTGATTCTGAAGAAAATCTAATCGGAGAAGATCTGGAGGATTTGGAAAACAGCGAAGACTCCGAGGAAGATTATGTACCTGAAGAAGAAAACAATAGCCATCTGTCCAACAAAAATGCTGATGAAGATACTGGTCGTCAAAGTGCATCGGCATCTGTGTGAAGGCAAGCAAGAGCAAACATTCGAACGCAGTCTAAATCTTCAGACGAAGATCAAGAGAGCGGTGACAAGAACTTACTAAGTTTGGAACTTCCTGGCGACTGACTCATTGTCGTACCATCGAAACGATCGCTCAGAGGAAAAGATGGACATAGGTGGTCAGCTTTACCCCCACAGAAAACCAACAGAGGGAGACCCATGGGTCGAAATCTCATCAGAGGTGTGGCTGGTCCTGTAGGTGATGCCGCCAAAGCGGCAGATACGCCTCTCTCAGCTTTTCAAGTCTTTTTGTCTGACGACATTGTGGACAAGATTGTGTTGCATACGAATTGAGAGATTGAAAGAAAGGCAGCCAACTACGGTACAGCTAGAGCCTCAGAGGAGCCTACAAATAAGATAGAGCTGAAAGCTTTATTTGGATTGTTCATTCTTACGGCAGCACTAAAAGACGGACATCTGTCTGTTGACGAAATGTTTGATGCCAATATGAGCGGCTATACCTACAAGGCTACAATGTCGAAGGAAAGATTTCGCTTTCTCATTGATTGCCTCCGATTTGACGATAAAGAAACGAGGAATTCCAGGAAACAGAATGACCCCTTTGCTGCCATAAGAGAGGTGTGGGAAGACGTCATCAAGAACTGTTAAGGTAGTTTTAAGCCAGGGGCCAATACTACAATCGACAAGCAATTGCTTGGTTTTAGGGGAAGATGCCCCTTTAGAATGTATGTACCAAGCAAGCCGAACAAATAAGGAATTAAAATTGTTATGATGTGTGACGTGGGCACCAAATACATGATAAATGCTATCCCATACCTGGGTAAAGGAACTCGAACAGGTGGTTTGCCTCTAGATGATTACTTCGTTTGAGAGCTTAGCAGACCAATTTGGGGTTCCAATAGAAACATAACTATGGACAATTGGTTCACTTCCATTCCAATGGCTGAAGAGCTCTTGAAACTTCCGTACAACCTGACCATTGTTGGAACGCTTCGAAACAACAAACGTGAAATTCCTCCTGAACTTCTCCGGACAAAAAAGCGCACTAAACGGAGTTCAATGTTTTGCATTGACCAGGAGCTTTCCATGGTTTCATAATTCCCAAAACGAAACAAAATGGTCGTTCTACTGTCTACAATGCACGAGAGACCTTCTTTGGCCTACCCAAGTTGAAAACCAGAAGTCATCGAGTACTAAAACTCGACTAAAGGTGGGGTTGATACCTTCGACCAAATGTGTAGTGACATGTCCTGTTCGAGGAAAACTAAAAGGTGGCCCTTATGTGTATTTTGTGGGCATCACTTCCATCAACTCTTATGTGGTATACAGCTTCAACCGCAGAAAGATTGGAGAGAAGCCTCCTACAAAGAAATGTTATATGAAGGAACTCTACCGAGAGCTAGTGCAGCCTCACGTACAGCAAAGGCTCTTAGGTAGAAATTTGAGCCGCTCACTCCATGAACACATCGAAGATGTCGCAGGAATTGCTAGTTCTTCTGGAAGCCCAACATCTCAGGACCGAAAACACAAAATTTACTCACTCTGTCCCTTGAAACTCCGTAGGATGACGACCACCTTCTGTAACAAGTGTGGTGGGGCCATCTGTGCAGAACGTCGAACGAAGATATACCTCCCTTGTGGCAGCAAGATATAAATTTTGACTAATTCTTCCATTTTTCTATTGTCTCATATGTAGTCGATGCACTGTTAAAAATACTATTTGGTACCTCGGCTCCTCGATTTTTTGCAGGCATTCAAAGTCAAAGTCGTAAAATTTACGAGGCGACAGTATTAATGCAACTTTTAGGAACCGACAGTATTCCAGGGTTAAAAGTTTTTTCTCTTGACTTCAAGAGCCACTCCTTCTCCCCAGCTTTGTCGGAACATTTTCCTAGAAAAAATTATTAAAATGTGGCGTAAAATAACACAGAAAGGGAGGCTTTTTCTTTGTTTTTTTTTCACTCTTGAATAATTGTTTTAGTCCCAGACATCATTTGGATAATTAATTAAATTCAAAATGATCTTAGTATATAGTATTAAGAAAAATGATTAAAAAACAGCGTGTCTTGGGTCTTCTTAGGGTGTTATTTAAAATGAGCCATTAAAAAGCTCTCTACGATGTTCCAGTGCCAAGCTATCTGAGGTGGAAAAGAAAAAAGAAAGAAAAAAAAAGCCATATATGCAGAATATCGTGGTTTCAGCCAATTTTTTTTGTTTTTCAAGCCAATGTTATTCAAGCCAAGGGACGGTAAGTTTCCTATATAGGAGTTTCGGACAAGGCGGTTCTAATAGTGTATTTCTTTTTTTTTTTGATATGACTCTACTTTTAGGAATTATGGGTTGTTATATTTCTTAGTATTGTATGCGATCGTCTCTTACTAGGCTGCTAGCTACCGCTGCAAACCGGATCTTCCAAGAACTAACTAGAATAATCTTATTTCAATACATTATTGACCAATAATAATAACAATAGAAAAGAAAGAGTCAAACGTTGGGTCCCACATTGCTTAGCATGGACTTACGCATAAACATAAGGACTGGGAGGCCGTGGGGCTTTGCTAGCATTGACAAAACAAAAAGCAGTAAATTAGGAAAGTAACTATGAATCACATGGGTAACGACCAATTATATCCTTAATTCTATTTTTATATACGTAACATGAACTGTCAGAAATATTATTAGACATGAAATTCTAAGTAGCCTATAATAAGTATAATAACTTATAAGTTATTATAAGTGTTATAGGTATGCATAATAAGTATTACAATAAGTACTGACATGAACTGTCAGAAATATTATTAGACATGAGGTTGTAAGTATAATAAGAACACTAACTTATAATTTATTATAAGTATAAGAAGCTGAAGCCTGGAAAGTCCCCTGGGGAGGACCGAATTGCGGCTGGAATGATTAAATACCCAGTAGCTGCATGCATAGCTGTGTGGACCACGTTTTTCTCTATAATTTGGAGAACAGAAGAAATTCCTAAGGATTGGACAAAAAGTACTCTCATTAAAATATTCAAAAAAGGCGACGCTGCAAAGTGCGAAAACTGGAGAGGTATCAGGCTTGTATCTATACCTAGAAAACTATTGGTGACTATATTCCTTAACAGAATCCAACCAGCGTTGAACGAACATCTCCGAGAGGAGCAGCATGGATTCCGGCCAAACCGATCATGCGCTGATCTCGTATTTACTCTAAGAATGCTGCTAGAAGAAGTGAATGAATGGCGCAATAAGCTTTACTTGGCCTTTATAGACTTCGAGAAAGCTTTCGGCTCGGTTGATCGCCAAACGCTTTGGAAGGTTCTTCAATACTACGGTATTCCTGATAAACTCATTCGAATCCTTGACGCCTTCTACAAAGACACAAAATGCTGCGTAAAGACAAGTGAGGGTAGTACACGTTACTTTCGTATCATGACAGGCATGAAACAAGGCTGTGTGCTATCACCACTGCTATTTGTTCTTATCATTGATTATATTCTCCGGACCTGCGATGGACATGGGATCCAATTGGATAATAAGCGATTAGGAGATGTTGATTTCACTGACGATATCAGCCTCCTAGAGTCCTGCAAACAAAAGTTCCAGCATTACCTTACCAAGTCATGGACGCTGCCGAACCTTTTGGCCTTAATATAAATACCAACAAAACAAAAAGTATGGCGAACACTGGACCTCCACTCGACCTACTATGCAATAACCAGACGATAGAACAAGTCGTAGAGTTCAAGTACTTAGGAAGTACCATCCTCAATTCAGGATCGTGTCAGCGAGAAGTCAAGTTAAGAATCGACCAGGCTAATACATCTTTCAGGAAACTGTCTCAAATTTGGCGCAGCCAGAAGTACTCTCTCCGACTTAAGCTGAGGCTGTTCAACAGCAACGTCCTCTCAACGCTTTGCTATGGTTCTGAAACTTGGCATATAGATCAAATACGTGAAAAGAAACTTCTCGCGTTGGAAAACATTTGCTTAAGGCGCATTCTAAATATCCACTGATCCCAAAAAGTAAGAAACGCTACTATACGACAGAAGACATCTCAGCCACTGATAACCAAAGTGATCAAATATAGGAAGTGGAGATACCTTGGTCATGTGATCCGCATGTCCGAAGCTCGACTACCGAAGGTCGTCCTTCAGTGGCAGCCACGTGGTACCAGAAGAAGAGACTCCCCAAAATACCCTACGACGCTGCTACCGGGCTGACCTCGCAAACCTCAATGCCTCAATCCACCCTGAATGGGAAGATGTCTGGGTGGCCGCAGCAATGAGAGAAAACTGGCGACTCTTCTTGGATGCCCTAAGCACCTCTGGAGGAACAGGAGGATATAAGGTCTAAGGTAAGGTTATAAGTATAATAACTTTAGCATGTCCAAAACTGAATCGAGGATCATTTCCTTGGAGGGGCGGAGCACACACCCATTAAAGTATATGTTTAGCCATACCACTCGTAATTACGTCCCACTTCTCCCACTGATAGATTATTAGTTGTCTTTTCTCCGTTTTATTTTCCTGATCGATTAAGACAGCCATAATCAAAGCTATTTTGTCACCTTCGTTCCTCGATACGTTAAATAAAGCAAGTAACTATGAAGACAACCCTAATTTCATATCAGATATGCATAAATAAAATTATTACTGATAATTTTCTAAGAGCTAAACCAAAGAGCTAGCCCCCTCCCTTTTTTGTTGCTATGAAGTTGTATTTTAACTACATCTGTTTTGCTATTCTGGTTATTCACCACAATACTCGGTATCAAGTATTGCAATTTCGATGCATCGAGAAAAGAAATAGAATTTTCGATGTTTAACCCTAATAACTTTTTAGTGATATACATGAGACTAACCCAATTTAAACCTTCAATGTGAAAAAATCATGCTAAAAAAACAAGAATAACTTTAACAGAAGATAGTCATTATGGTGATAGGACAGGGCCACCAAAGATTAAGTTGTTAGACCTAAAGAATTTCATTTGCTGAAAGCAACTATGTAATAGGGTGGTCTGAGAATCACACTGTCAAGACTTGGCTTTCTCTAATGGTTTGACAAACATCATTTATCATCCTAGTACGAGCACTGATGGGTTGGAATATGAACAAGTCTATCAAGGTGGGTTATGTGGACCATGTTAAAACCACTACTGACGGAGGGATATTCAAATGCTCAGTAAATGTGTTGTGCAGAGACGGTTTTAGCGGGGGACAGAAGGGGGACTTTCCCCAGGTGCTAAAATATTAGGGACGCAAAACTCCAAATAAATAATCTAACGGTTATGATCACTTTGTAATTTTTTTTTATTAAAATAAAGTAGAATATGCAGTCAATAAAGGAAAACCATTAACTAACCATTAATTAATTAATAAAATGAAAATTAATGTAAAAAAAATAATAAAAAATAATGCTTTAAAATAATTAAAAAATAAATTGTTAATTTGTTTACAAATTGAAATAATTTTCTTAATAAATAAAACTTCGTTAAATTTTTGTCTTTATATTTTGTTAAATTTTGGCCTGAAATTTTTGTTAATATTTGGCCTGCACAATTTATAAGAGACAGGGATTCACTAATCAAGATATTGCCCTGGGCGCAGAACCGCACCTGGTAGTGCGGGTTTGCCATTTTTTGGCAGACCTTATTAAGTTTCTGGGTGAAAGTCTCTTCATCAACAAAATGACCACACTCACCGACATCACAAAAGACCAAAAAAGCGGAAGATTTTGTACCAGAAACCATGTGCGAAAAAATATAATCTAAAACTCTATAAACAAGTTCTTAGCATGTCTTAAAAACCAGTAATTCGAGTCCTGGTAAATTTATACATATAACACATACTGTCCGATACAATAGCACAGGTTAATGAGTCGCTAGTAATTCCCAAATTTTGACGTCAAAGTGGCAATTTCTGAGAAATAAATAAGCCAACATTTCGACTATGTTGGGAAAACAACCTTCATTACTTACAGTTTCTGGTCATATTTAAACCAAAAATGCCATCAGTGAATTATTAAGAACATTCTTCTCAGTGTTGTTACATCCATATTTAGCTGATTCGTCTAAAGCAAGACAAAAGACACTCAGTTGTGGTTCCGGCCTCTCTTGCGCCCGGGGAAAAAATCTTCACTAGCACCCCCTGTCTCCCACAGAATTTTCAGGCCAAATTTTAACAAAATTTTCATTATTATCGAAAGTTTGTTTATTTGTTAATTAATTAATATATTATCTATTATTTTTGACTGATTATTTAGATTATTCAATTGCTATTATTTATTTTAATATGACTATTTTAATTATTATTATTTAATTATTCTCTATTTTCATTTTATTTTGTTTATTAGTTAATAATTTATTCATTATTTTCCTTTACTAACTGCGCCCTCTATTTTATTTGAATAAAAATGAAATTTCAAAAATTACAAAATGATTGTAACCGCTAGATTATTTATTTGAAAAATTACTTCCCTAAGATTTTTGCGCCCGGGGCAAGTTCCCCCTCTGTCTTTACCCTAAAATCGCCTCTGAGGACACTTGGGGTAATACCTTGGTTGAGCTGCTTAAATTCTCCATCGGTCACAAGAAACTGTAAAATCTTAATAAAAAAAAACTTTCCAATTTTATCACAAAAAATTGCAGGAAACACCGTGTTTCAGAAAAAAAGGCTACTTTTTACTGTTTTACCCATAATTTTTATTACATAAAAGACATATGAATTAATAATGAAACTTAGGTAACAAGTGATGATGATGAGGAAAAAGGAGACTTCAGTAATTGATTGACATGGTATTACTGTGCACAGGGTTTGCTACCCGGTGAAAAAATAACTAGATTTAAGAGATTTTTGGGTGATTTAGTTATTTTCTTCGATAATCTAGTGATTTATGCGCTGATTTAGTGGTTTTTGGTTGTAGCTAATCTAAAAAATCACTAGAAATAGTGATCAATCACTAAGGGTGGCAACCCCGACTGACCTAGAATGTTGTAATTTTCAATGGGTTAAAGAAAGGACACTTTGCCCGTCGAAAATAAAAAGATATAAAATGATAAACCAGGGTGCAAAATTGCTTCAAAGCCTTAAATATTTGAACAAACTCACTTATAACTAAATTATTTTGAAATTTACTTAAGGTTATGTTGAAAAGGAGACGGTATACATCATTTTGTGGTCTTTAGCCAACCAAAAATGAATATGACCAGAGCCTTAAACAGCACATAACGTGGTTCGGTTATGGACAGACAGCTTTTTGATTTATTTATACGTGGTATAATATATGGGCAAGTACAACTAGAAACATATTTTACTGGCCACTAACATCCAATTCCAATAAAGAATCCTACTTCAAAGGGGGATTATACTATAAAGAAAATGGCATTGTTATGTCAATTGTGTAGTATAAGCCTACGTATGATATAATCAAGTCCATATTTTTAGAGGGGATATTGAACCCCGCCTACCCTTCTCCGGCTATGTCATTGCTCGTCTGTTGATTGAAAACAGAGGTAAAGTCTTAAACTAAATATTCACGAAAAATTTAAGTTTTTTCCTCCAGAAAACATCCAAATTCTAACACCACAGCTCGGCAATATGTATATAAGTATCATTTTACAAAATTTAAACTTAAATTTTATATAATTCAAGTATGGGGCAATAAAAAATGTATTATTACTTTGAAAGGTTGTCTAGAGAAGTTATCCTGATATAAGAACAACAGTTTTTTAGTACTTTCGGGTTAACTCAATTGTTTTACTGAATCAGCTGAATGAAAAAAAAAACTCAGCAGAGAGCAGGGCTCGTGAATTTGAATGAAGGCTATTAAAATAACACACATATTAACCTCGTCCTTATAACGAAAAAATCCTGGTGAATGAAAACAAGACATAAAAACAGAAAAGCTGAATCTAAAATGCTAGGCAAGTGAGAAACAGAACGCTAGCTCAAATGGGTAAACGACAAAAAAAAAAAAAAATGCGCCGTTGTGTCGTCATTATAGGCTAATGAAGAATCTTCAATTCTCCCAGGGCTGTGCCCAGTATTTTTTCGGGAGGGGTTATTTTTGGAGAGAGGGGTACGTCAAAAATCTGTCTATATGCATTTTCCTTACGTTTTTACGAGTCGAACAAACATTTTGGGGGGAGAGGAGGGAGAGAGAAACCCCTTAGCCCCCTGGATACGCCTTTGAATGTTCTCCATCTCAATTTTGGCGGAGATTCCCAAGATGAATCAACTAGATTCTATCGTTCAGCTGGTACTATTTCAGACTACTCTTTGGTACTATTTAACTAGTCTTTTCAGAACTAACATAGGAATTCAATAAGTTCTGATCTACAAATTAAGCAAAAACAACAAGATTTTTCAGCTGAAAGTAAGGAGTGACATTAAAAATTAAAACGACCAGAAATTATTCGGTACACAAAAGGGACTGTCCCCTTCCCAACACCCCGGTCTTTACGCTCTTTAAGTCAAACTTTAGTGAAAAGAGCGGAGTGTTGAGGAGGGGACAGCCCCTTTCATATACGGAATAATTTCTGTTCGTTTTAAGTTTTAATTTCGCTCCTTACTTTCAGTTAAAAAAAATTGTTTTTTATTTAATTTCTGAACGTTTTTGAATTAATGCAGGTTTTGAAATTAACTCACCGTACATGGATAATTAAAATACAATTTGCACATTAATTTTGACTTTTTTTTTTAACTAATGATAACCTTTGACTTTTGTCAGTTATAACAAGTTTGACTTTTGTTCCATTTATTTAGGGATGACCCCTGAATCACAAAAGCTATCTAATTTAAATAATCTTTTTGAATACTCTTTTAAAAGTTAAAAAAAACCTTTAGCGTAAGAGCAAGCTATTGAGGAGAGGCAACCCCTCTTATATACGTAATATTTTCTGTTCGTTTTAAGTTTTAATGTTGCTTCTTTCTTTCAGTTAAAAACTTGTTTTTTCAACTGAAAAATTTTCAACTTAAATATTGCTGGGAAATCCAGCACCCCCTTCATGGAAGTCCTTTTCCCCCATGAGAAATTACTCCATAGAAAGATTCTCCCACGTAATCCCCTCCCCCGAGCCCTCCTCCCTACTAGAAAAAAATCCCCCGTGAAAACGTCTGTATACTTCCCAATAACCAATACTTTATGTAGACAATGGGCAAAGTTGATAATTTGCAGCCCTTCCCCCAAGGACTTTGGGAATTAAGGCGTCCTCAAAGACATAGCTATTAGATTTTTCGACTATGCTGATCAAAATGGCTATCTCAATATTTTGATCCGGTGACTTTGAAAAAGAAATGAGCATGGGAGGGGGCCTTGTTGCCCTCCAATTCGGCCACATAAAAAGGCCACTAGAACTTTTAATTTCCGTTTGAATGATCCCTCTCGTGACAATCTAGGACCACTGGGTCGATACGATCACCCCTGGGAAAAAAAACAACAAACAAACGAAAAAACAAACGCGCATCTGTGATTTTTCTTCTGGCAAAAAAATACAATATTCCAAATTTTCGCAGATAGGAGCTTTGAACCTCTACAGTAGGGTTATATGATAAGCTGAATCTGATGGTGTGATTTACAATAAGACTATGACTTTGAAGGGGTGTCTCCACCATTTTTCGAAAACAAGGCAAATTTTCTCAGGCTCGTAACTTTCGATGGGTAAGACTAAACTTATATATTTTATCAAGGAGGCACACTTGTGCCTCTATAAAGAGGTGACCCACCACAATGTTAAGCAATTTCCGGTCCTAGCGGTCGCAGAGAGACAGCGGTGATCGCATTTTGTAGCCCAAGCTCCAACTAAGAAACGTGCAAAATTTCAGCCCCCTCCGACTTTATCTTCATGGGTAAAAGTGGGCCGGAAGTTTCGACCCTCCGACCACAGCCCCCCTTTAACGTTGTCCGATTGGGCTGAAATTTAGTGGTTAAGCTTTCCCAGGGTCCAGGAGCTTATCCTCGAAATTTTAGCTCAATCCGATCACTCGTTCCCTGTTTTCCAAAAACCAAATATAGTCACTTAAAGTTCATTTCTCTTTTTTTTTTATCAGCCACGCCTACAGGCCACAGTTGGCAACGGATCCGGGTGAATGAGGACTCATTCGAAGCGGAATTCAAACTGTTAGGGCCTTTTGAAATTTTCAGACCGAAAAAATTATCCCCCGAATTTACATTTACGAAAAACCTCGTTTTCCTATAAGAGCCCATGTTAATTTTTCCCACCACAGCCCCCCTTTAACGTTGTCTGATTGGGCTGAAATCTATAGGATAAGCTTTCCTGGGGCCTGGGAGCTTATCCTTAAAATTTCAGCTCAATCCGATCACTCCTTCCCTGTTTTCCAAAAACCAAATCTCAAGTTTTGTGGGGATTTGCTTGCATCAAAAATACATCGCACAGAATAAAAATATTCCAATGTCTCTGTGGTACAGTGGTCGCTATTCCTGACTGTCAGGCGGAAGATCCGAGTTCGATTCTCCGTCAGAGAAAATTTTTATATATTGAATTTAAAGTTTAAAAAACAAACTCAGTTTCTTTTTTAAATCCAATCTATTAAATCCTTCAGCTCAAAAGGCGTCTCCAGAACAATATCACAGTCGGCCTTCAGGTTACAGGTAAGTCTCCACTGCTTTGATAACATGGGGCCTGGGGCGGCTGATAAAAATCTTACTGTGCATTTGATTTGAGTATCCAGGAATTAAAAGCCTTAACACAAGAATCTTCAAAAACGGGGAGTTTGGGAGGCGGCAGCCCCCCATCTTTAACTCCTCAAAAGATCAGCTAACAGTTAGTCAAGCAATAATAAGTTATAAACTGTACAAAAACGTGCAGAAATTATTTGAAAAAAACTACGTTTTCTAAAGAGTTAAAGAGGCTGAGTCACAAGTTCGAACCTTAAAACGTACAGGGATTAGGAGGTGCAGTTGGGGGGCTGCCACCCCCCAAACCCCCGCTTCCGTATATGAAAGGGGCTGTGCCCTCCTCAACGCCTCGCTCTTTACGCTAAAGTTTTTATTGTTTAAAAAAAAGAGTTGAGAGAAAGTCAAACTTTAGCTTAAAGAGCGAGGTGTTGAGGAGGGCACAGCCCCTTTCATATACGGAAGCGGGGGTTTGGGGGGCGGTAGCCCCCTAACTGCACCTCCTAATACCTGTACGTTTTAAGGTTCGAACTTGTGACACAGCCTCTTTAACTCTTTAGAAAACGTAGTTTTTTTCAAAAAACCCAAACCCTCCCTATTTTGGAGGTTTAAAAACCCTATCTATAAAAAAGCACATTTTTTTCTGAAAGGTTGATCACCAAACCGTGTTTATTTATTTGTTGTTGTTTTTTTTTCCAAGAGAGATCAGATTGAACAAATCGTCCTACAATATCAAAACAGGACTTATTCGAACAAAAATTTTAATTTCTGGTGCCATATTCAACTAAAAAATAGATAGTACCAGATTTATGTCTTGTTTCCTGTCATTTTGCGTCGTAAAACTACAATTTTGGCCCAAATAGAGTCAAAAAGCTATTGAATGATAATTCAAAGCTGGCTACAATTGATGGAAAATTAGTGAATAACTATATATTGAGTTTCGAAGTTTTAGAGGTGTAATCAGGGCTTCCACTATCACCGAATTTTCGGGGATTTCCCCGAAAATCTATGTATCTCCCCGAAAAAAAAATTTGGTTCCCCAAATCCCCGAAAATCATTCAATCACGGTGTCACCCCTAGTGGCTATCGCATGATTTCTTTTATTTAATAATAATTCAAACTCAAGACGGAAAAGCCACATTATAGCCACATTAAAACCTAAGCCAAAAAGAAATAAAGTCCTATAATAATTCAAGCTTAAGACGAAGAAGCCACATTATAGCCACATTAAAACCTATGACGTGCAGAAATGAAGTCGTATAATAATTCAAACTTGAGACGAAGAAGCCAC
>JAQQPU010012901.1:0-24826 GCA_029168905.1 Artemia sp. Kazakhstan ARC1039
ACCTTTATTTAATTTACCTTTATTTGTAATAGATTCAGCTTTAATTTACCTTTATTTTTACCCTTATATTACCTTTATTTAATTTACCTTTATTTGCAATAGATTCAGCTTTAATTTACCTTTATTTTTACCCTTATATTACCTTTATTTAATTTACCTTTATTTGTTGTAGATTCAGCTTTAATTTACCTTTATTTTTACCCTTATATTACCTTTATTTAATTTACCTTTATTTGTAATAGATTGAGCTTTAATTTACCTTTATTTTTACCCTTATATTACCTTTATTTAATTTACCTTTATTTTTAATAGATTCAGCTTTAATTTACCTTTATTTTTACCCTTATATTACCTTTATTTAATTTACCTTTATTTGGAGTAGATTCAGCTTTAATTTACCTTTATTTTTACCCTTATATTACCTTTATTTAATTTACCTTTATTTGCAATAGATTCAGCTTTAATTTACCTTTATTTTTACCCTTATATTACCTTTGTTTAATTTACCTTTATTTGTAATAGATTCAGCTTTAATTTACCTTTATTTTTACCCTTATATTACCTTTATTTAATTTACCTTTATTTGTAATAGATTCAGCTTTAATTTACCTATATTTTTACCCTTATATTACCTTTATTTAATTTACCTTTATTTGGAATAGATTCAGCTTTAATTTACGTTTTTAGGTGCTACCAATTGTATCAGTTTATCAAGTTTAATCTACTAAAGAGGGAGTTGGGTCCATTAATGACTGGGTAACATTAGAGTATAAATCAAGTCTTGAACTAAACGGTATAATGGTAAAATCTTCAGCTCGTTACCTTCAGGAAATCTCTACTTATTTTCTTAGTCCCCTCTTAATTCCCCCTCCCCCCTTCTACCATGATTGTGACTTTTTGCTATGTTGAAAATTTTTGCTAATTTGGCTGGTCTGCATTCTTTTTGTCCTTATTTCTTTTATAGTGCCAATTAATACAAAATATCACCAAACTTTGGATATAGCCTAGGAATATTTTGAAATTCTGGGGTAATACTGCATTCCCACCCATTCTAATTTCGGCAAAATAATGTTTATAATTTTGGAGTGAATCTGCTTCTTGTCGAAAAAGAGGGAAACAGCCCTAAAAGTCAAGTGCTCTTAATGAAAATCGCACCATTGGATTCAGCATATCAGAGAACCTTATTGTAGAGGTTTCAAGTTCCTATCTACAGAAATGTGGAATTTTGTGTTTTTTTTTTTTTTTTTTAAGAAAAAAGATCACAGATGCTTGTTTATTCATTGTTCTTCTGTTTTCTAGAAGGTTCGTTTGAACCAATAGTGAAAGTCTTATTGCCGTTTTTATCAAAAAAATATATATTGCCACACAGATCTGGTAATGAAGCCTTAGAAAGTGTATTTTAAGCCCATATTTTCTAAATTCCAGTAAGAGACCCTCTTGATAATATGGGACTGGACATTCTATAAGAACAAGATTTTTCTTTAGAACCCCTTGAAAAATGTGGAAATTATGACTATAATCGTAAAAATGATTTTTAATATTCCAATTCGCCTAGGAAATCAGTGTAATAGTTTAGGGATGGTAATTATTATCAAAGCATTTGTCCATAGACATGTTAGTTGAAAGAAAACAGCATGACTTGAGAATATTGCAGCCCACTTGCATTTAAGAGACTGCTGGATGAAACAGTTTGTGGTAAGAAGCTATGAACAAAAAGAGGTCCTTGTCAATAAAAGCAGAATTCTCAAAAGCCAATTTTTACTGCTTCAAAAGAATCAACCTTTCATGCTGATTATGAATATATAAAATTCAAAATTTTATATATAAATATATAAAATAGAAAAAAAGAACTCCCCCCCTAAAAAAATTTGAGGTTTAATATTTTTAGAAATTACACCAGGAAATTCAACCCTAAAGAGATAGGAAAATTTATTATAACAAGCAAACAATAACTACAATTGAATGGGCATCCCAAAGAGTAAAACACTTGACCAAGGGGGTGACAAAAAATCTGCTAAATTAAGAAAATAACTAAAAGCCACAACAGAATAGCTGATTGACACCATAGGTCTTACAACGAACAAGGTTTCCGTCATTCTTTTGCCAAGAACGATGGTCATGATAGATCTGTAAGGTTGAACCAGAGGTTGTAGGGAAAAGACTCACTTGAGCTTACAGTGAAAGATGAAAATTACATTGAAATAAAAATAATTTTAGAATAAAAAAGAGGGCAGTGGCCACCTTAAAAAGTGGGGTTTGATTATTTTTGGGAATTCAACCCTAGAGAGATAGAGAAATTTATTATAACAAGCAAACAAAAACTATAATTTAACAGGCCCCCCAAAGAGTAAAAAACTTGTCCAAGGAGGAGACAAAAAATGGACTAAATAAAAAAAAATCCTTACAGACAGTTTACAACAACAATTTTTGTTCGGGGGGGGGGGTTACCCAATTTTTTCCCGTGGATTGTGTCTAACATCCCGTGGTTTTGTCTTTACAGGTATTTTTTAGACTAATTTTCGACTCGGTCAAAAATTTCGGGGGGGGGGGGTCAAACCGGTTAATACGCCAGGCCTTATAACAAACATGGTTTCCCTCACTTTTTTGCCAAGAACGATGGTCGTGGAGAAATTTATAAGGTTGAACCAAAGATTATAGCAAGAAGACTCACTTGACAGTTGTATTGCACTTCAAGAAAGTAGATCAAATAACTGCAAAGTTCAGGTCTCTCCAGCTTGAGTTGCATAACAATAGTCTTGGCCCAAAGAAAACTAAAATTCTATTGAGTCAAAATAGGTAATTGGCTCAGAACCATTGAAAAGCTATTTATATGACCTTCCAGTTTATAGGCTCGAATCACATATGTTTATGCATTATTCCTCAAATGATCATGTTGACCATAATATTTAAAACTGTCTATCCATTGAAAATAATGGTTATACAGTATGTAGTAGTCAAATACCAGCAACTACAGGGGAGTTGATTGGATCTTCTTGGATTTTCTTATTTAGAGCCTTAAAAGTGTAGGCTATTTTAGACCCACCATTTCAAGCTTCTCAGTTTTTCTTCTATAAACTCCACTGTGTTAAGTTTAATATTATAGAGGGTGATATTGCATGTAACTTGTAAAGGAATGCTCAGTTCATGGTAAATTAGATAAACAAGTTTAAATAACGATTTATTATTTTTAAGCTGTTATTTAAGTGAGCTGTTATTAAGTGTTATTAATGTGAGCATGATGTTATTGTCTTTGGTTGAACCCCTTGACTTTGTGGAGTAAACCCTACATGTACATCTAAACCTGCAAATGTGTAGTCCACCTGTTTATTGTTTTATTTGTTTTAATTTTTAGGTCGCCAAGGCTGCTCCAAAGCCAGTCTATGTGAGAAAAGATAATGATGGAAAAATTATTGCAAAGAAAAAGAAGATTAAAAACTTAAATTGTGATACAAAAACATCTTTTTCTTTTTTGAACCTTTTAGATGCTGAAAAAGAGACTAATAGGGGTTTGTTTGCTCAAGAGAAGCCAAAAGTGATTCCTGAAAAATTTAATAACAAACCAATCATCTCTTCTCTGTTTCACAAAAATCCAGAGATACCAATTATGGAGACCCAAGATGTGACACAAGTTGATGAAAAGTTATTTTCTTCAAGCCACTTTTCAGATTTGGCAATCCATGATTATCTTAAATCAACGCTAGAAAAAGACTTGGGCTTAGAAGTTATGACTGAAATACAGTCAAAAGCAATTCCAGAGCTGCTTGAAAAACACAATGCCTGCATTCAGAGTCAAACTGGAAGTGGAAAAACTTTGGTTTATGCTATTCCAATAATCCAGGTAACTCTGGAAATTGTAGTATGCTTTAAATAACTAAATAAGTTTTTTTTATAATTTTTGCTTGGTAATGCTCGGTATAATTTTGCTTGGAAATGTGTATTATTTTATCATTTAACTAGGCCGTTACAAGGGGATAAAGGATAGCCCCCTTCTTTTTCCCTTGTATTATTCTTCTAATTATGTAATTTGTAACCATGAAAAGTATGAATTTCTTTCTATATAGCCATGAATAGCTATGACCTGTTATCTTAACTTAAAAAAATATTAAAAGGATTAGTAAAAAAAATCTTGAGCCTAAATGGGGTTATTTTTAGACTTCACACAGCAAAATTCTCATAGCTGGAACAATGTGGATAAGTATCAGAAGAAGGTGTATCACTAACCCTCTAGTTCTGGGAATGCAGCCTTTTTTATCATTATTTATTTTTTATGAAGTCATATAAGTGGAAAGTAATTAAGTAACTGAATTTTAAATTCAAGAAGTATAATGCTGCATAGAATACCATCCAGAATATTTTTTTTTGTCAATGCAAATTTGTGTTATATCAAATGCTTGAACACTTCTTTTTTTCATGTGAGTGACTGAGACCACAGTTTTTATTAGTAAAGCCATTTATTGTCTATAAATATTTTTGTCACAACCTTGTTAGCTTATGTTTAGCACACTGAAATATGAAAATTCATCACTCAAATAAGCCAACTTACTTACTTTACTTTTGGCGGGAATCAGACAATGATCCATCCTGTCCGGCACCAATGGACGATGGGATGACTGACGTAGTCCAACACGATCTGTCAACAGCAGCCTCTTCTGCAATCTTCAGCCAGTCCTTATCCCAGCGATGTCTGTGTTGGCGGAAGCCACCCCAAGGATCCAGCTCATTGTTGTATGTCTTCTTGAGATTCTTTCTTTGGCCGCCTGGTCTCCGTTTCTAAGTTGGAATGGGGTCGCAGGTGAGGACATCGCGGGATATGGTTCCCGTGAGCCAAGAGTATCAACAATTCGTCATCTCAAACAAAGACATATTTGAAAAGGAATTATATTTTAAATTTGTTTCAATGAATAGAATGTATCTTAGTTTCAATGATGTAATTCAGAAGGCTTTGTTTTAAACTTTTCCTCAGTAACAAATGAAGTATGGAAGGAATAGGAAGTAATGACTTGATCATGGTGTACGTTCCTTTGCATATTATTGAAAACTATCTTCTGTGTTGCAGTTAAATCTGCAGTGCTGAGGATGAATATTGTAAATAATGTAGTAGTATCAGATAAATCAATATCTTTCGTGTGGAAGGAGAAATTGGTGGTTCTGATGTTATCTAGATCTAGATATGATATCTAGTGATCTATGATGAAATTAGTGAATCTGCTTCATTATTGGGAACTTCATTTTTTATAAATTTTGTATCATGTCACTGTTTTCCTCCTTTACAAGAACTCTAAGCCATAATTTTTTTCTCTTCCAACATTTCAGTTTTTGTCGTCTCGACAAAAATTTAAAAAAAGGGCAATTACAGTATTGATTTTCTTTCTAGTTATGTTCTCTGTTATGTTTCTATTACATTGTTGATATTTTCTATTCTATTACATTGTATTTTTATTATGTTTTTATTTATTTGATTGACTCGTCGGATTTGGAATGGACAAGACATAAGGACTATAAAGCCTTGTCATGCTGACAGTATTTCATCCAAGTGATTGAACTTTGAATTCATCCAACTGAGCTGAAACAGATTCACCTAACTTTACATCTTGTATTGTTTGATTTTGAATAGCTTTGAAAAATTCATTAGCTCTGTTTCATTTGAAAATATATTTTATTTTTTCTTCAGGACCTATCATAGCATTGACACAGGAAAAACAGAGGACAAGATGAGAATTTCTAAAATTATTTCAAGCGACGATCCCCTTCCCATAGCCCTACTAAATATGACACTTAAATTGTTTTCTTCTCTACAGTTTGAAATTGTTTTTAAGTTGATGGATTTACGCTGTCTGTGAAGGCTTGGAACTATCCCGGGAAAGCAGTAACATATTGTAGCACATCATTTGGCTAAATAAATCCTTGCCTCAAGCATCAACTGTTGTAGATCCCACTATTTTTTCACAGTTTCTCCAAATTTAGATGGCGTATCTCGTCTTATTACATATTTATCCATTGATTGCTTATAATCAATCATTCAAAATCCGAAAATTCAACTTTAACAACTAGTGAAACCTGAAATTGCCCAGCTTGTTTCCAATGATACTCTATAGCCTGTCACAAGAATGAGATTGATGACGGTTTAGCACTTTCTTACATCTGACTGCCCACCTTCATTCTGTAAATCCCTGGTGCGGGCAAGGAGTGTGGAGGGGGTCAAACGAAATAGTTCAATGAGGACATTGGGTCTGAATCTTGAAGAAAGGAAGCCCTTTCTTTCAAAGAATGAATAGATCAAGTTCAGTTCCCTCCTGAAATTGAACAGCTCTTTCTCTTCACATAAACCAATTAAATAGAGCTTCGTTGTTATAGAAGAAAAAAGGAGCCAACACTCTTCTAAGTGACAGATAGAATGCTGGGAGCTGTGAAATCTTCAACATGTAGTTGGATTATATTTGGGGTCTATTTTTGTTGCATATGAAATGCAATGTTTTTTAAATGTATAAATGGGGTGTGGTGCAAAATGTTCCAAGTTGTCAAAATAGATAGTTTGACTCAGATTTCTACATAGTGCATTAGAGGGGAGGGGAGGGGGGTATGAAATGAGTAATTTTATTGTTGAACTGCTTTGGATTGTGATATGAAAATATTGAGAAACGACATTTTAAAGTAAATCACAAATAATCAAAAGAATAAAAGGATTGGCCTATGTCCAAAGCGATTTTTTCCATATTTCAATCTAAGCTATATGATCCTCCCCGCTGTTCCCGCAAACTTGAATCTCTGGGTTATCTGAAAAATTCTGCAATAAAAGTTATGTAAGCAAATTTAGAGGCTACATCTGTGCACTTCGGTTAAGGCCTTGACGTGGCTTCATTTATGTAATGTGTCAAAGAAAAAGCAGAGTTGCATAAAAAAATTTACTACTACAGTCAATTACACAATCCGTTACCGTTTTGTCAATTACCGTCAATTACCGTTGTCGAGTCAATTACCGTTTTGTCGAGCCACAAAAACACTATATCCTCCTAATGAAACTATCCTATTTACAAAAATTATGAAAGCGGACTAGGTCGCATCTAGTCCTTGAATTTGCCACAACACGTTTGTCACAAAAAATGTTGAATGTCAAAGGAGCAATTTTTGCTGTCATAATAGTTTTAGGAAACAGTTGTGGACTGAGGAGACCCTAGTCCGCTTTCATCATTTTTAGGTTCGAATAATATCATTTAGAGGGAATAGACGGTCTCTTCAGAGGTAGAATAGTTCAGTCTATTGAATAGTATGCAAAAATTAAGGAGTAGTACAGTATATGCTATGTTGTACTTTATTTATAAAAATATGTTTCATAATCTTGCGCTATAACTTCAAAACCATTCTTTTTTTTAATAAATACTTCACATATAAGCAGAACTTTTTTGTTTATTTTGTTTCTGTGAATTTTTGTTTAAGTTGACATACTTGCACATAATGGAATATGGACCTCATCTCTCTACCTTCATTTCAGGATTATAATAATGAGAAAGATCACATTATCATGAGGATTGCCACCACGGTCAGTTCCTAAATTGTTACGATTACCCAAATTTGCGTGATATGCAGCGATTTTTGGTGCTACTGGTGGCAACCCTGATCATCATACAAAATTTAAGAAGATAGCCAGGAAATTTGTGAAGACAGTTAATAAAATACAAATATAGAATCTAAGCGAATAGTAATCGCTATATATAACCAAGCTATATAATCAATCTTTTGATTCAGCCTTAAAAAATTATATTTTTGATAACCTCATATATTATATTATACTTTGATAATTCTGCAATGTTTGACGAAACAATTGTAATGAGCAATGACCTAGGAATTCACCAAATTGTCTGAAGCAACTGAAATTAAAGAAATTTAGATGATAACACATCCTTAAATAGAGACTTGGGCAAGTACACACTTAACCCTATTTACACAAATTTAATTTAAAAAACAAACGATTTAATATGCTATAAAACAAAAGCTGTTGCCAATTAAAATGAATCCGTATCCAAAAAGTATACAAAGGCTAGCTGCAAAAAGAGAAAGTATTTCATAAGGATTTGTCCCAATTTTTAATCAGTTTGAATAGCATGAACCAATAACCTTTCTTTTCTGGTTGGCTGAAACTTTTTTAGATAATAACGCTAGAATTCTATCAAAATGTAAATATGTTTTTATTATGTGGTTGTAGTTGGGAAATTTCTTTTTGTCGATGAGGGTTTGAACGAGTTAGTTTATTTTGTTTTAAAATATATTTTGTTAAAGGCTGCTATAGGTTATATAATCGAAATACTTGTCTAGGATGTAATGTAATATTTATATTTTAGGTTGGAATAAAATATTTATATTTAATTCATGGTCTTCAGGAATCGTTATTTTCTAAAATTTTCTATTTCATGATACATTGAGAATCTGCAGCAGAGCAAGTATTTTCGTTTCCCCCTCCCCCCAATGAAAAATCATTTTTATCGTTCATCTTTCCCATAAAGATTAAACGTGTTTGTCCTTTTAAAAAATATTTAAATTTCTTTTATAGGAACTGCAAGACATTAGGCCAAAAATTAAACGGAGCGATGGAGTGTATGCATTGATTGTCTTGCCCACAAGAGAACTAGTGCTCCAAACGTATTCTTGGTTCCAAAAGCTAACAAAGGTGAGTTACCCCTTGCACGACTGAGTGCAACACCGGACTGTGTTGCGGGTAATTCCCAGCGTGGTAGGTTGTTGATTGACTTATAGATAGATAGATAGGTCGATGTATAAATATATATTTATTTTAAAAAAAAGCAAAAAAACCTCAATAACAGACACAATCAGAGATCCCACAATGGCTCCATGGCTTCTAAAGTAAGAGGATCACGATGTAAAACATTCTCATATTAAACGATTAATCAATTAAGTACATATTCAAAAACATCTATGTACCGAATAGAAAGAAAAAAACAAAGGAACAAAAGAAAGAAAAGAAGAAGTGACAGAAGGAAAGAGATTTCATTTTAAAAAAAAACACACAATTCACAACTAAAATCAGGCGAAGTGGGACTCCACAGACCTGGCGAAAATATGTTCTGTGTATGCTAGAAAATGCATATTTCTTGAACCTACTTTAATAATGCAGTAAAGAAACTGAACAGAAGTATGACTGTCAGGGAGAAAATTAAGGCTGCAAAGGACACAAAATTTAGATCTCATTGTATTGGTTTTGACAATTACATATACTTACGAAAGTAATTGAGTTGAAAATCTTAAATTTGAAACGGAATATAGGATGTCTATACCTCTAAAGCAGCGGTTCCCAACGGAATTTGGGCCGTGCCCCACCTAGGAATTTCTAAAATCCCGATTTGCCCCCCCCCATCGTGATATTTAAATTAGTTACTCAAAATTTCATACGTATTCACCTGAAGGAAGCTTAAAAGACCATTAACTTGGTTTCTTTTTTTGGGTCACCCTCTAGGCATATTTTATGCGAATGAAAAATATCGTTTATTATTCTTCAACTATATTAGCTATTAACAGTAAATAAAACGAATAAAAGTCGTAAATAACCTTCCTGATTTTCTTTTTAAGAATCAAACAAACAAAAAATTCGTTTCAAAGTAGTACTTTACCATAGTCTACAAAACAGGGTATACTTCGTAAAGGTTAAGGTATCCATTTTGCCCTCATTGCCTCTGGGGATATGGATGTTATTGACCTTATTTAAGGTTAGTGTTTTAATCAAATTCGGTCAGGAAGTCTTAAATATATAAATCATGTCTGTTTTCAATTAAAACACGTAATTTTTGTCTACCTTTCGAAGAGTGAGTGTAATTTTTAGGGGACATTTCCTATATGCTCATTGAAATCATAACCGGACCAAAATTATCAATTTTAATGAATTAAGAGCCTAAGATGGTGCTCAAACCCTGCTCCCTCCCCTGATTCCGTTTAAAAAGCATTATTAAGTCGTTTTTCGATCATAATCATTTGGAAAATCCTCCCTGATACATATTATTGCTCTTATTTGGAGCTAGAAAGCGTTGCGCATACTATTTTTTACATGTTTCTTGGCTTAGAGGTTTGATCAAAGGGTTGACATTGATTCAAATCTAAAAAAAAAATAGCTCAAGAGACCTAGGACGGATTTGATTCTAATCACTGAGAAATGACATGATGCTAGTAAAAGAACGAAGTTTTACGTGTCTACTCGTGTACTCACCTCTACTTCAACATTCGATCATCGATATTGCTCCTTACCTCATTATTTCAGTCGACAGATTTTGGTCTAGGGTTCTTCACTTTGTAGTACAGAACTTTTGTTAAGGGTCACATGGCTGGGTTATATCTTAGAAGGGTACCCCTCGTATTTCTATCGCACTTAGCTGCATACCTTCAAATACCCCCTATTACTTGTTTTGTGAAAGAATCTGTAACTTCTCCTCGCAACTTTTACCCGTTAACTCGTCTCCTTTAATCCGCCAATGTTGATTCCGTGCTCTAAGACTTATAAAGAGCTCTAGCTTAAATTTGGGGAATCACTCAGCACTAGGGACTAACCTAGATCCAAAACCTTTCATCACCATCCGAATATCTAAAAATCTCAATGAGATGTCACGAAGCTATTTGTTTATTTAATTGTATCAGTTCTTTTATTGAATAGTCATTTAATTGAGTATTTACTGTTGTAGATTTTAAAGGTTATCGATTATATGCTTACTAAATATTCAGCATGTTTTGATACATATAGGTATTTGTTAATTTCTTTTTATCAGCTCCTCTATTGAATGATTATTTAATTGAGCATATTGTTATGTATGATATGTTTCTTCTATTATTATTTCACTTCTATCCCAGCACTTTGTCAATAATAATTGAAATCCTGGTAAATGAAAGATTTGATTTAAAATTAATATAAAATAAGACAATTGTTAATTTTTAAACGAAAATAATAATATAAAAAATGTTGATTTGACTGTTTTATAAGATTTGGTCAGTTTTTCTTGCCAATTGAAGATTTTAGTTGTTAAATTTAAATTTTTTAGGTTTTACATTTGGGGTTTTTCCCAGAAGTTAATTTTAATCAATAGATTTAATAAGCAGCACTTTGCATGCATGTTTCCTATGGTTCTCTGGCGCTGGTTTCTTTTAACGAACATTCGTTGATAAAAATAGTGTTAAAGCAGCGCTGGTGATTCACGAAACCGTGTGTGTCGGAGAGGCAAGGATTTTTTTGCTATTTATTGTGAAGACACCATAAAATTTTTGTTCGAAACCTGGTTTTCATCAATTAATTTGTTAAGATGCAAATAAAAGCATTTTCCAAAGTATTCCGCCACCATTGACATCGCTGGTTGAAAGAGATGCCAGATAATTTTATATTTAAACTGAATATTTGGATAATGAGCCTATTGGGACGCCGGACATTTATTTTAGTTAGAAAGAGGCTTTTCTAGATTGAATTACTTAATGTTTAATTATGTTTTAGTTAGATCACTTAAGTTGAAAAGCCAAAAGTTGAAATTAAAATTTGTGAATAGATGAAGTTAATATTTGAAATGAAATAGTCACTGTGATGCCTTACCGAAAATAGAATATTGATGACCTATTGTTTGCTCATAGAGATTTTTTAATTGTAGCGAAAACTGAAGCAAAAGACAATGGACGTAACTCTCTAGTTTTGGACAAGGCAAAAGTTTCGCACACATCTGTTTGTAGTCATGTCTAGCTATGTCCCTTAAGCCTCGTCTTGATTGACATCATTTACTTTGTAAGCAGCATTTGTCGTAGACGGGTCATTTTTGAACCGTCAGCTATGATTGGGCAATCAATATAACTGGAGAGCCTTCGAATATTCTGACGGCTATGAATGGCTGTCCAGTCGAAGCCGGCCCTTCTTCTGGCACGGTGAAGAATCTCAATCAAGACGAGGCTTTAGTCTTTGTGCAACACTGTTAGTATGTTTCTTATTTTTTCTTTCTTGAAGCGCTATATGACTCACAGTAAAAAACTTCTCTCTCCTATTGCTCCTATTGTTAATCATTGCTCCTATCATTGCTCCTATCACTAATCATTGCTCCTATTGTTAATCATTGCTCCTATCATTGCTCCTATCATTAATCATTGCTCCTATTGTTAATCATTGCTCCTATCATTAATCATTGCTCCTATTGTTAATCATTGCTCCTATCATTGCTCCTATCATTAATCATTGCTCCTATTGTTAATCATTCCATTTCTTTTCAGTCTTTTACTTGGATTGTTCCGGGCTATTTAATCGGAGGAGAGAAGAAAAAATCTGAAAAAGGTCGTATTAGAAAGGGTATAAACATTTTAATATCTAGTCCTGGAAGATTGAAAGATCATCTACTTCATACACAGTCATTAAACATTTCCAAATTGCAGTTTTTAATATTAGATGAAGCGGACCGAATTTTAGACGAAGGATACGAACGAGATATCAGTAACATAATCGAGCACATTGACAAAGTTGTAAGCAAGAGACAGACAGTTTTGCTGTCAGCAACCATGAGCACAAAATTAAAATCATTGGCATTTTTGTCCATGAAAGAATCGAAAAATATCTTGATGTCTGATGCACCAGAAACCCTTGTCGTGCCTACAATGTTGCACCAAGAATTTGTAATAGTTCCAGCGAAATTGCGTCTTATTGCTCTTCTTTCATTTTTAGCTGAGAAATCTGGATTAAACAGTGCCAAAAGTCTTGTGTTTGTTGCCACGCAGGACATGGTTGACTATTATAGTGAAATCGTTGCCATGCTGTTGAAAGCAAAAGATGTAAATATTGATATTTCTCGTTTGCACGGTAGTATGGGTCAAAAAGATAGATGTGATGTGTTCAAAAAATTTAAGAATGCCAAATCTGGAGTATTGATATGTACAGATGTTGCTGCGAGAGGTTTGGACCTGCCGAAGGTTGACTGGGTACTCCAGTTCAGCCCTCCTTCAACAGTGGAGGAATATGTTCATAGGGTTGGCAGGACTGCTAGAGTTGGCTTACATGGCTCTGCTCTCATTTTTCTTCTACCCAGTGAAAGTGGCTTTGTTTCTAGAATGAATGACAAAGGAATAACGTAAGTATTGATTTAGTGAAACTGCTAAATTACACCTTTTACGCTTTAAGCTGTTACAATATCAGTTGTACTAGAAGTCAGTTTTGGTGATAAGACTTGATGGAACTTATTGATTTGACTTAGAAAATTTTAACGCATATTTAAGCTATATAATTTAAAAAAAAATAAATGTTGGGATGGAGGAGGAGCGTGCGTAGCTGTGTTGGCCTCAGGTGGCTTGCTGCTGCGATGAATTGTTAGTAGTTAGTAGTAGTAACTTAAAAAACATTCGAACAGATTAATGGGCTAAAGATTTCACAGGTTATTAAGTGAATAATGGTTCAGTCTAAAAATGGTTGAAACCCATCAAATAGGTGACTTTTATTAAGACCGAGACTAACTGCGAAGAAACTGTCGGAAATTTGCAAGATTGTAGGCTCTAGACCCTTCCCCCTCCCCTTTCTCCTCCTGTTTGAATCAGCATAGGTTGCGTCAGACACAAAGCGTTGATACGAATTGCCTAGTTTTGGAATGTGAAATGGAAAGATTACTTAATTTCCTTTCTTCTAACTACAGGAGGGGGAGGGCTTTGTAGGAGACGTAAACTAGATTGTGCTTGAATAGAACTTCCATTTTTGCCATGATTTAGTGTAGAACAATTAATTAGCACAATAAGCCAAATTTAAGACATAATCCAAGATATTAAAAAGTTTTATAAAAATCTACCAGTTTTTAGCTTTCTTTAATTAAGTCGGCTATAGTTTAAGCAGAGTTACAAATGTAAAAAGTGACCAAATTAAGCAAAACTGAAACGGTCACTTTCACATGAAAAAAAAATTAATAAAAGCTTGACATGAAGAGAGATTATCCTACATATTAGGAGGTCACGACACACACTTCTCCCCCGACTTTGCGCTAAAGTTGCATCTTATTCTAATACAACAAATATTGTAATTGCATTAGTTATAAAATACTTGTATAAACGCCATATAGGTGAGTTTTATTACTGCTAAAGTCTTTCATATTGTCTTATTACCTGTGAATGCAGTTTTCTCTTCTTTTCTATACCCCCTCCAAACATTTACGATAAAGGAAGAAATCTTGACGAGGCAGCAAATAGTTTGGGATCTAAACCGTTACTTTAAACAAAGTTAATTTTAACTCTTTCTGGGTGCGTCTTATGGCTTTCTGCTGCTCAACGGGGATCTCGCTGAGGCCTTTAGACGTGCTGTATATATTGTGTCTTCAAGGTCAGTTTCTAGGCATGTATTTGTGTGTTTTCAGTAAAATCAGTCAGTTTTCAGTTTTTGTGTGTTTGTACTTTAATTGTGTCTTCAAGGTCAGTTTTTAGGCCCTATCTGTGTGTTTTAGTAAAAACAATCTGAGATAGCTCGAAGGTGCTACTCCTTTGATACCTTCGAAGTACCAAGGTCGTCGAAATGAAAGTATCTTTGTTCCCCTTTCTCCGCCATCGTTTGTCCTGTGGCTCCATCTTAGGTTCATTCATAATTGAACACCAGGTTTTTTTCTTGTTGCAAGAATATTTAGATAAAAAGGTTCGTGGCAAATTTTTGGGGACAGTAAATCAGTATTAGGATAATTGGTCTTTCGAAAATGTTCTTCTAGGTAATTCAATTTGTCCTTTTAATTTGAAGTGTTTAAACTTGAATACTGTTTATAACAACTTTACTAATGGTTAGCTATTCAAAACCAATTCTTTTTAGCTATTCAATTATATAAAATTCTTTTCAGTTTTAGTTGGTACAAAGATATTAGGTTATATTCTTAGAAACTTTTACTCATTCAATCACTAGTTTTATCTAGTTTACTGCCGATTAGTGGGAATGCTATGGTGAGCTACTCTTTCTAGTACTCCATGATTTTATGTTTTTTTCCGCTCATTTTCTGCTGTTTTTCTGCTGGTTATCTTTTGCTATGTGGAGAACTACTCTTTATAGAGCTCCATGATTTTATGTTTTTTTCACTACGAATAGTGGGATCGGTTATATTCTTTGAAACTTTTACTCATTCAATCACTAGTTTTATCTAGTACTAGTTCTACGACTAGTGGGAATGTTTATCTTTTGCTACAGCTCTGTGGAAAGCTACTCTTTCTAGTGCTCCATGATTATATGTTTTTTCGCTTATTTTTTTATTTTATTTATTTTATTTTTTGTAATTTTTTTTTTTTATTTCGCTTATATTTTTTTGCTTTTTTTCGCTTTTATATTTCTTTTTTTTATTTTATTTATTTTTCTATTTTATTTTTTTATTTTATTTCGCTTATTTTTCTCTTATATTCGCTTATATTTTTTTCGCTTATTTTCTGCTGTTTTTTTCACAAACATCCCTTATTTTCAAACTTGGCGCCCACTAAGTATTGAAACGGCATAACGGCAAATGCAGATCTTTTTAGCTAAAAATTGAGTTCCCTGGTTTTCCTATTTCATTCTTACTGTCTTTGGTACTCCAAAATTTGAAGTAATTTTTTAATTCAAATGTGATATTTTTTTCTGCCTTTGTATCATTGTTCTACTGTTATCAAGAAGTGTTGCCTTTGTTTGTCCCACCTTTATTTCCTGGTCGTGAAGCTGCGGTGGGGGGGGGGGGGTGAGGCTATGCGCTAGGTTTTGCTTGTTTGTTTTTATGCAAGAATTGTATAATTGATTGAAGTTTCTGTAAAAAAAAATGGAAGGCAGTTTTCAGCTCCGTCTAATCTTAGTAGACATAGTTAATCTTTCGTATTCACCTGTTTCTTTTTTGTTTAGTAAGAACAGTATGATGGAAGAGGACCGCCCCCCCCCCCCCTTCCTGCGCACGTACCTGGTATTCCTTACTATCAAACAGTACGTGGTAACGAGCTATAAGTAAGGAGCGACTCGGATCAATAGTAACCGAACTCTAAAAAATTGAATTCTGACATCAATAGATACGTCAAAAGAATTAGTTTTTGATGCTGATTCCAAATGTATATGATTCATTAAGTTTAGTGTTACCCATCATAAGCTGCAAACCTGAGAAAATTTGCTTGATTTCTGAAAAGGGGGGAAACACCTCCAAAAATCCAAGGAATCTTAATGTGAGTCGCACCATCAGACTCAGCGTAACAGAAAACAATACTGTACTGTAGAGGTATCAAGCTTCTTTGTGCGTAAATGTATAATTTTGTTAAAAAAATAAAAAAAAAATTGCCAGAAGACATGGGTGCGTTTTTTTTTTGTTTTTTTTTTAGGGGTGATCATATCGAACCAATGGTCCTAGAATACCAGAAAAGGCCTCATTAGAATGGAAATTAAAAGTTCCAGTGCGCTATTAAGTGACCAAAAGGATTGAAGGGCAACTAGTCCCCCTCCCACGGCCTTTTTTCCCCAAAGTAGTCCGATCAACATTTTGAGACTGCCATTTAGTTCAGCATACTTGAATGTTCTATTACTATGACTTTGGGATAACCTGACCTTTAGAATCCCCTGGGGAAATGGCTATAAGTTATGGAATTTGCCCATCGTTTACACCACAGTTTATAGAATTACCACAGTTTATATTATAGAATTATAAATATAGAATTATAGATAATTATATAAACTGTGTTTTACACATAGTATTTATTATCGAGAAGTATACAGGCATTTTTAGGGATTGGGGGAATTTTATGCTGGGAGGATTTTCCACGGGGAGAATATTCCGTATAGAGGGAAGTTTTTGGGGAGTGGACTTTCCAGTGAGAATTTTTACTCTGGGTGAATTTGGCGGAACTTTTATTGCCTACGAAATTCTTTTTATTTGTCTTACTTTCTCTTTGCTGACTCAATTTTACGTGTGGAGATGTTACGAGGGCATCGTCACCTGGAAAATTTTCACTGGGATTGGAAGTGTCTGGATGATTTTTCCATAGGGGGGGGGGGGGAGGATTTCCGCGGGAACACCTTTCCACTGGGGGAGGGGAGTTTCCTGGGGAAAAATTTTCCATCTAGGGGGGATTTCTAGCATGATTTGAAAAACGATAAGAAACTAACCTTTCAAATGAAGGTATTGCTAAGGAGAATTTTTCAGACAGAATTGTCCGTAAGAAATTTTCGAGGGAATTTCAGCGAGGATGGAATTGCCTGGGAAGAATTTTCCTGGGGTGGGAGGGGGGAAGTATTTTGCGTTGGAGCAACTTTCCGCGGGGGAGGGAATTTTTCATGGAATGGGATCCGGACTTACTAGTATTATTTTAAAAATAATGAGAAATTAAATTTTTTAAAATAAGTTTCTTCAAGTGAAAGTAATGAGCAACATTAAAAATTAAAACGAACAGAATTTTTTTCGTATATGAGAGGGATTTCCCGCTCTTCAATACCTTGCTTTTTACGCTAAAGTTTGACTTTTTGTCCAAACCCTTTAAGAACGACTCATTAAACACAAGGGCCGTTGAATTAGAATATGTTAGAGGCTTTTTTAAAAATACTAAAATCTTTAAGGTAAAGAGCAAGGTATTGAGGAGGGGGCATCCCCTTTTATTTACGGAATAATATCTGTCCATTTTAAGTTTTAATGTCTCTCCTTACTTTCATTTGAATAACTTGTTCTTGTTTTTTATTTAATTGGCATAAAGGACAACTGTTGGTTTTAGTTAAAAATCAGAACGATCTTAGCGATATCCGTTGAAAATATAATAAATAATATAATAAAATAAATAAATAATAAATAGTACAATAAAAATATACGAACATATCATAAGTCAGTTTTATTCTGTATGAGTCAGTTTTATGTGTCTTTATACGTTTTTGATGTATTGAGTATAACTGGATCAAAATTATAATGCTTGAGATCTCAACCAATCAGGTTAGACTAGTTTCAGGTCATAGGACACTCCTACTTCTAATCCTACTTATGTTAAGAATTAGTAGTAAAAGCAAAAATTGTGTCACCCTGCGAGTCACCCTACGATTGCTGATAATCTGTCCAAACTAGAATAATCGGTTTTGTTGGAGTGTTTTTGATATTAAACTTGTTTTCTGCTTAAAATATAAATTGTATATTTTGATTCCAAATTCATTGCTTCTGGCTTCCCCCTCCCTCACCGTACTCTAATTGTATCTTAATTGAAATTCAAAGCTGGGAGGGGTTTGGGCAAATTTATAGAAAATTAATTCTACAAGAACTTGTGTCATAATAAAATAATTATGCCTACCTTATAAAATATATTTCTATTTAATGGTTTTTCTAAATTTTTATTTAGATTGCAAGAAAGGCCGCTGCAATCGATGCTGGCTTCTTTAGCACTGACATTGACTAATAGGTTGGGTTTACCGATGGAAAAAGTTGCTACTGAGGTTCAGCAACTATGTGAGGACTCTACCATGAATTCAAAAGAGATGCACGAATTGGCTTCTAAAGGTACTTTGTATTAGCATTGCCAGTATGGTTAGAAACAAAATTCTTTTTATTTTTACAGCTAAATATAATGAATGAATAATGCCTTTGCGTTGGGGTTGACTCTGTCAGTTATACTATAAACAAAAAGAAAAGAAGTAGGCTAGTGCCCTAGCAGGATGTGTTAAGGGGACCGTGCCTCAAAAGAAGCAGAATATGTTAATAAAGTGCTTTTTTGTATAATTATAAAAAGAAATATATTAGAAGGATTGATTCCGGACATTATTATAACATAAATGAATTTGATTTAACTAATAATTTTAAAAGTCCTAAAAAAAGTCTGATCTGCCCTTTAGGTGGTTTAAGGAGCCATAGCCCTACTCCTTTGGGTAATTTCTTTTCGCTAAGTTCGGTTTGTTCAATCATTTTGCTTTCGTTTCGTTGTTTATTGGATTGGTCTCTGTTTGTCGTAAGTCTGAATTATTATTTTGACTTTATATCCGCTCATCTTAGGTATTGCCATGGCTCTTCACTTTTCTCAGAAAGTATCTTTTTAACATTAAATTCTGTTTGGCTTTAATTGACCTAGAATTATTATTGGTTAATCTTAGAAAGTTCATAGTATTTTTTCAGCTCGAGGGTTAAAAATTCAGATTTTATCTCATATTTTCAATCAAATTTGAGCACCCAGTCAAAATTTTCGTTCACTAGTCAAAATTTTTGTTCAGTTTGTGCAGTGCATTTTTAATAAGATTTCTGCTGTAGGGTTTCCGATTGATGAGAAGGAGGATTCTTGTTCATATGAATTTGAAAATTGCATAACTTTGGTCTCTTGACCTCTGAACTGAAGGCTTCCTAACCTCCCTCGTGTAGACACCCTTGAAAGTACACGTGTCTTAATCCATCATTGTACTAAAAAAACTTTCTTGTTATATTTTATTTTATTTATTTTTTTGGTAATTGTATGGTAAACGCCCTACCGCTCAATTTGTTCATTCATTGACGCATTATAAAAACCTTTTTTTTCGTTAGCTTCTTTCAGCTTAGCGTGAGACAAGACAAAGAGAATTGACAGAATAGATGAAAAATATATAATTTGAGCTATATATTTGTACATTAGGGGGGGGGGTGTAAAATATTTGGTCATTATGAAGTTAGAAAACAATTCTTACTACATAATATGCAGAATAATTGTACCTAACACATTAGGCATGCAGAAGCGCTATACTTCACCCCCATTCCCCTAATGTGCAAATATATAGCCCAAATTTGTTTCTAAAACCTTATATTTTTATCTTACTTTGGTAAATTTCATTAGGGTTGAGTGGCATGGCATTAGAAGAACATTAGGTAGGGCGTTTTAATTACCCTTGTTTACCCTTAATTACCCTTGTTTTAATTAATGGACGCCAAGGCCTGTCATTGAAAAGAGTTGAAGAAAAGTTTTGTTGTCCGAAATAAAAGAAAAAGAAAGAGAAGGATGTCAAAACCAAGTTCTGTCTCCTTAATTTTTTGTCTTGACGCTCCCTTGGCCCCAAAAATTTTAATTAGGTGAAGAAATTTTAAATTAGATCAGCATAGAAATTGGATTCTTTGGCGCTAAGGAGCTATATATCCACATTTTTTTTATTCCCCTTGAGATTTTTTCGATCCTGTCTAATTACCCTGTAAGTTTCACTTCAATAGCAGAAAAATGTTTTGTCTTAAGTTGAACTAGCTCGCTGATCAAAGGAAAAACAAATTTGATACTATTTGTCTGCCAATCCTGTAACTCAAAGCCAATCTCAGAAAACTATATTTTGGGTTCAGTTTCAGGTGTCCTTCTGCATCAGTATCGTCAAAATGTTTTTAGTGTTGTTTTTACCCTTCTGACCCTTACTTTGCCCTTCTGTCTCTTTCTACCTTTCTGACCGTTCAAGTTACAAGCTTATAAAATACATTGGATGTCGCGAAGTGACACAGCCTAAATTAGTTTCAAATTTTGTTTTATGCATAGGGAATACCTGACCAAAGAAACTTTTGACTGTAATTTGTAGATACGCTATTTTGACGAACTAGGTAAACAAGGTTTTTTTCAGGTTGTATCGCTATTTCATTCGTAGTAATTTCTAGTCTAAATACTATTTAAATTAAAAAATGAACAGATTAGAGATCAACCTCTCCTCTCCTCCCTCCAAGTCAAGATTGGGGGTTCATTTGCCCCCGTATCCTCTATTTCCCACTAATTTTAACTTGATCCCCAAAGCCGTTCTCAGGATATTACAGATATGTCTCTCAGATCGCCAGGCTTTTTTTGTCCGACGACTTTCGATTTACCTTTACAATTCCTTTTAAGACCTGTAATGCATAACCGTTTTGTGTAGAAAACATTTTCTTCCCTGTATCTGCATCTGCACATCAGTGATATCATAGGCAACACAATAGCGCTGCCTAAGTAAAGAACGATGTTGGCACACCGTATCATTTATTTATTTTTTCCTTTAGCCCAGGGCACTTCGTATCGAATGAGTTGTCGTAGAAGCTTCGAAAAGGGCTCGTTCGATTGGAAATTGGAGTGGCTAGTGCCCTTTTTAATAGCCGAAAGTGATTGGAAGGCAACTAACACCCCTTCACGCCCACCACTTCCCCAAACACATCCAATCAAAATTTTGAGATAGCCATTTTGTTCAACGTAGTTAAAAGATTTGGAAATTATGTTTTTGAGGAGGACAATCCCCCTCAGCCCTAGGGGCAAGGGTTGTGAGTTATGCCCAGGGGGGGCATATAAGGTTTTTATAGCAAGTGTTTTCGTAGAAACTTCAAAAAGGGCTCATTCGATTGTATATTCAAATGGCTATTGGCCTTTTTAATAGTCGAAAGTGATTGCAGGGCAACTAAACCCCCTCTCACGCCCATCATTTCCCCAAACATCCATTCAAAATTTTGGGATACATATTTCGTTCAACGTAGTTGAAAGATCTGGAAATTAGGTTTTTGAGGAGGGCAATCCCCCCCACAGCCCTCAGGGCAAGGGTTGTAAGTTACGCCCTGGGGGCATAAAAGGTCTTATAGAAAGCGTTGTCGTAGAAACTTCAAAAAGGGCTCATTTGATTAGAAATTCAAAGGGCTAGTGGCCTTCTTTATAGTCGGAAGTGATTGGAGGGCAACTAACCCCCCTCTCACGCCCACCATTTCCCGAAACACATCTAATCAAAATTTTGAGATATACATTTTGTTCAACGTAGTTGAAAGGTCCGGAAATTATGTCTTTGAGGATGACACTCCCCCGACAGCCCTCAGGGCAAGGGTTGTAAGTTATGCCCTGGGGGCATATAAGGTTTTTATAGAAAGCTCTGTCGTAAAAACTTCAAAAAGGGCTCACTTGATTGGAAACTGAAAGGGCTTGTGCCCTTTTTAATAGTTGAAAGTAATTGGAGGGCAACTAACCCCCTCTCACGCCCTCCATTTCCCCAAACACATGCAATCAAAATTTTGAGATGTCCATTTTGTTCAACGTAGTTAAAAGTTCTGGCAATTAGGTCTTTGAGGATTATAATCGCCTCAGAGCCCCCACGGAAAGGGATGTAAGTTATGCCCTGGGGGCATATATGGTTTTTACAGAAAGTTTTGTCGTAGAAAATTAAAAAAAACTCATTTGATTGGAAATTGAAAGGGCTAGTGCCATTTTTAATAGTTGAAAGTAATTGGAGGGCAACTAACCCCCCTCTCACGCCTACCATTTCCTTACGCATGCAATCAAAATTTTGAAATATCCATTATGTTCAACGTAGTTAAAAGTTCTGGAAATCATGTCTTTCAGGATGACAAACCCCCCAAACTCCTCAGGGCAAGAGTTGTAAATTATGCCCTGGGAGCATATAAGGTTTTTATAGAAAGTGTTTTCGTAAAAACTTCAAAAAGGGCTCATTCGATTGGAAATTGAAAGGGCTAGTGCTCTTTTTAACAGTCAAAAGTGGTTGGAGGAAAAGTAAAACCCCTCCCACGCCCACCATTTCCCCAAACACATCCAATAAAATTTTGAGGTATCCATTTTATTCAACGTAGTTGAAAAGTTAAAAAATCATGTCTTTGAGGATGACAATCCTCCCACAGCCCTCAGCACAAGGGATGTAAGTTATGCCCGGGGGGCATATAAGGTTTTTATAGAAAATGTTGTTGTAGAAACTTCAAAAAGGGCTCATTTGATTAGAAATTCAAAGGGCTAGTGGCCTTCTTAATAGTCGGAAGTGATTGGAGGGCAATTAACCCCCCTCTCACGCCCACCATTTCACGAAACACATCTAATCAAAATTTTGAGATATACATTTTGTTCAACGTAGTTGAAAGGTCCGGAAATTATGTCTTTGAGGATGAAACTCCCCCGACAGCCCTCAGAGCAAGGGTTGTAAGTTATGCCCTGGGGGCATATAAGGTTCTTATAGAAAGCTTTGTCGTAAAAACTTCGAAAAGGTCTCACTTGATTGGAAATTGAAAGGGCTAGTGCCTTTTTTAATAGTTGAAAGTAATTGGAGGGCAACTAACCCCCTCTTACGCCCACCATTTCACCAAACACATGCAATCAAAATTTTGAGATATCCATTTTGTTCAACGTAGTTAAAAGTTCTGGCAATTAGGTCTTTGAGGATTATAATCGCCTCAGAGCCCTCACGGAAAGGGATGTAAGTTATGCCCTGGGGGCATATATGGTTTTTACAGAAAGTATTGTCGTAGAAAATTAAAAAAAAACTCATTTGATTGGAAATTGAAAGGGCTAGTGCCCTTTTTAATAGTTGAAAGTAATTGGAGGGCAACTAACCCCCCTCTCACGCCTACCATTTCCTTACGCATGCAATCAAAATTTTGAAATATCCATTATGTTCAACGTAGTTAAAAGTTCTGGAAATCATGTCTTTGAGGATGACAAACCCCCCAAACTCCTCAGGGCAAGAGTTGTAAGTTATGCCCTGGGAGCATATAAGGTTTTTATAGACACATCCAATAAAATTTTGAGGTAGCCATTTTATTCAACGTAGTTGAAAAGTTAAAAAATTATGTCTTTGAGGATGACAATCCTCCCACAGTTCTCAGCACAAGGGATGTAAGTTATGCCCTTGGGGCATTTAAGGTTTTTATAGAAAATGTTGTAGTAGAAACTTCAAAAAGGGCTCATTCGATTGGAAACTGAAAGGGCTAGTGACCTTTTTAATAGTCGAAAGTGATTGGAGGGCAACTATCCCCCCCCCCCCTCTCACGTCCACCATTTCCTCAAACACATCCAATCAAAATTTTGAGATAGCCATATATTATGGCTATCTCAAGAGGTTAAAAAAAACCTCTTTTCCTTACCATCCAAGAGATAAAGATCTTGGTACTTTTTTTCAGAGGTTTTGGCAGTTTCTTTTTCTCGTTAAGAATAGTCAAATATTACTTGTAAGTTGTACAAGCAAGTCAGAAACTAGTAGCCAACTTTTGTCTACTGTAACTAGTAGCCAAAACTAGTCAGAAACTAGTAGCCATCTTTTGTCAGTTGTCTACTGTAGCCACTAATCCTCTCCTTAATTTTTATCGTTTATTTTTTAATATAATTTAAATAAAACACGTTAAAGTCAGCATAACTAAAATAAAACATTCCAGTTTTCGAACCTTTTTAATAGTCGAAAGTGATTGGAGGGCAACTAATACCCCTCTCATGCCCACCATTTCCCCAAATACATCCAATCAAAATTTTGAGATAGACATTTTGTTCAACGTAGTTGAAAGCTGTGGAAATTTGGTCTTTGCCAGCGTTGTCATAGAAAATTCAAAACAAGCTCATTTGATTGGAAATTGAAAGGGATAGTGCCCTTTTTAATAGTTGAAAGTAATTGGAGGGCAACTAACCCCCCTCTCACGCCTACCATTTCCTTACGCATGCAATCAAAATTTTGAAATATCCATTATGTTCAACGTAGTTAAAAGTTCTTGAAATTATGTGTTTGAGGATGACAAACCCCCCAAACTCCTCAGGGCAAGGGTTGTAAGTTATGCCCTGGGAGCATATAAGGTTTTTATAGAAAGTGTTTTCGTAGAAACTTCAAAAAGGGCTCATTCGATTGGAAATTGAAAGGGCTAGTGCTCCTTTTAACAATCAAAAGTGATTAGAGGAAAAGTAAAACCCCTCCTACGCCCACCATTTCCCAAAACACATCCAATAAAATTTTGAGGTAGCCATTTTGTTCAACGTCGTTGAAAATTCAAAAAATTATGTCTTTGAGGATGACAATCCTCCCACAGCCCTCAGCACAAGGGTTGTAAGTTATGCCCTGTGGGCATATAAGGCTTTTATAGAAAATGTTGCAGTAGAAACTTCAAAAAGGGCTCATTCGATTGGAAAAGGGCTAGTGCCCTTTTTAATAGTCGAAAGTGATTAGAGGGCAACTACCCCCCCCCCC